>JAQIUQ010001648.1:377500-385000 GCA_030378365.1 Hybognathus amarus | reverse complement strand
AGCATCTAGATTAGCAACACATTTTAGGCCATTTTGTAATATTTCACTGATATTGTTAGTAAATTTTTGAAAGGGAAAATAATCCAGACAATCTCTGTATTTGATTATCAGATAAAAATATAAAACATCCTTAAAACAACATGCGTTCACTTGCATGTAAATTATGACAAAATGTTAAAGGGGTGGTGTAATGCCCTTTTCACAAGATGTAAAGTAAGTCTTTTATGTCCTTTGATGTAAGTCTTTAATATTGGTTTCAGTCTTGAAAGTGTGTTTGTGAAGTTTTCGCTCAAAATACCACACAGATATTTTTATTTAGCATGTTAAAGTTGTCACTTTTTGAGGGTGAGCAAAAACGCACTGTTTTGTGTCTGTTCCTTTAAATGCAAATGAGCTGCAGCTCGCAGCACAGAGGGCGGAGCTTCAACAGCCTGTGTCATTTTACCTCACACCGACTTGCACTGAAAATTTTAGAAACATTTAGACTTTTATGTTCAAACCGTAGTTAGACAATGATGGAGAGACTCAAGAAGAAGTGACAACATGTAGAAGCAACAGGACTGAATGCTTAGTTGATGAATTTATGTAGCTTATGTGTAGTTATCTTCTAGTCATTGATTAGCATATCTTGATAATCTATAAGTCATGTTCCAGGGACGGGGTTATTATGTAAATTTTAGGATTCATGATATCACTAACCCGGGATGAATGTCTGTATTCCCTACCAGCCGTTTGTTGTTGTCCTTAAAAATGATATTTTTTTAAAAGCAAATATCTCCCTTTGCTTTAAACTTTGTGCGTTGTAACTTTGCAGATGTGGTTTATGCTCAAACAGCAACATTACACACTACCTAAAGTTAGAAAAGTGAAATCATAATCAATCACCCCATTAAGTAAATGCATGTTTGCAGTGAGAATGTCACCTTCTAACCATTTCATGTGATTTGTGTCAGTCGGTTAGATGTGGACAGTTTGTTAAAATGGAGTTCATGACGTGAGCTCCTTAATTCCCATCTCTGTACAGATCAAGGAGGAGAAGAAGACACCAGAAGCCGTCGCCACACAGCCTCCTCCTCTTCTACCGGGAGGATTCCTCAAACAGCTGGTGAGGGAGACAGAGAAGAGACGCGCCACAAAGAGCCAGAGCTTAAAGAGGAGAAGGCGGTGAGATCGCACTTCACTGGGTGGGAATCTGCTGGAAAACTCAAGTGGTGTTCACTGCAGAGCCAAATGACATCCAGCTCTGGACATCATGGCTGGAGCTTGACCTAGTATAGCTCCACCTCTAATGGGTGGAGGGATAGAGTTCAGGGTGGGGTTAGACCTTCTAGCTCCACCCATTACAAATTACATCTAGAGAGGAGGAGCAAGACTTCACTCCACCCATGGCTCTGCAGTGAGCAGCCTCATCGAGAAACCAGTTTATTATGGTCAAGTTGGATTTTAAACAAGGAAGCTGGCGATTCTTTGTAACTGCTATTTTACTTCTCATTTTCCAAGAAATGAAGAAATCTGTCATCATTTACTCACCTTCATGTTGTTCCAAACCTGTATGAGTTTCTTTCTTCTACTGAACACAAAAGACGATATTTTAAAGCAAAACTAAGGAACTTTTCCTCTGTGGTCACCCTACTGGTTGGAAGCGGAATTGTCCATTTCTGCTGTCGTAAATAATTTAGCCTACCACAGCCTACTGTCGCACGCTCGTCTCTTTTATCCAGCATCGGCTTTGGAATTCACAATGGCCACAGACAATTTGAGGAAGTGGTGGGGGAAGTGACGTATGCCGTAAAGCAGACGAATTTTGTAGTTCTTTTTGTGCTCCGGTTACTACCCGAAACCTCAAAGTTACATAGTGCAAGTAAAAGCGATACAGACCACGTCAGGCTATGGCAGACGTGTCATTTAACCTATTGTAAGTCGATGTACCATCACAAGGGTTTTGGAAATATATTATGAAGGTTAAAAAACTACATTGTGTTACTGTAAAGAACGTCTGTTAACCATCCATTGACTTTCATAGTATTTTCCTGCAATGGAAGTCAATGGCTACCAGTCAACTGTCTGGTTACCAACATTCTTCAAAATATCTTCTTTTTCTGTTCAATGGAAACTCATACAAGTGTGGAACAATATGAGGGTGAGTAAATGATGACAGAAATCTTCATTTTTGGGTGAACTGTCCCTTTATGATTAAAGTTCAGAAAATTTGTATTCCCAAAAACATGTAAGAATCTTTTCTTAAGATAGACAAAACTTGCTTAATTTGAATTCCTAAATGTTCTTCATAAGCATCGTCATCAGCCTTGTAAATTTTGAATAACCTCCAACTTGACACCAATGATTGATAATGTAAACAATGATCGGTTATTAATTGTGAGTAAAAGTCATTTTTTTATAAATTTGAAATTCAGTAACATCTTTACCAAATATTTGACAGCATTTAGCACAAAATAACTTTTAACACACAGCATATTCAAAATGCCATGTCAAGTAAATGTACACTTATGTGCACACTTATTATGATTATTACGGTAATCTGTAGGCAGCCCAAAAATGTATTTTTCATTTCATTCACTTACAGTGGGAACCTTTTTAAAAACGTTGAATATATCTTAAAGCGAATAGTTCACCCAAAAATGAAAATTCTGTTAGTATTTACTCACTCTCATGTTGTTCCAACCCCGTAAGACCTTCGTTCATCTTCGGAACACAAATTAAGATATTTTTGATGAAATCTGAGAGCTGGATCACTCCTGCATACTAGTCCATAGGCTTCTTGAGGGATTGAAACTTGTCGGCCTCGAAAAGTTATTAAAGACATCGTTAAAATAGTCCAAGTGACTACAGTGGCTCAATCTTAAGTTTATCGAGCGACGAGAACACATTTTGTGCGCAAAAAAACAAACAAAAATAACGACTTTATTTCAACTATTTACTTCCTTCTCTATTGGCCTCTAGTCAGTTAACGTAGTGTGATAGCGTAGAGCTACGTCACCAGTGTTGGGGAGTAGTTAACTACAAGTAGCGTAGCTACTAACTTAACTACATTTTTCAGTAGCTTGGCAGTAGCTCAGTTGCTTTTTAAACAGTGTAGCTTTTCCAGTAGATAACTACTTTTTGCAGCAAGTAGCGGTGTCGCACGAGCAAAAGCTACATTGCTACATTGTTCGAGCCTGCGCGAGGATATTCTTCTTCTTGTTAGATTACAAACTAATTTTTTGCCATTACCGCCACCTGTTGTTTAATCACGCATCTTGCGGCTAACGGTTCACTGACGTACAGAAGTGGGTTGACACACCCATATTATGATTATATAGCAAGACGTGACGGCAGATTTGGAGGATGGAGAAACATCTAACGTTAATTACCCATGGCCTTATTTGTCCAAGTTCAATCAGTATTTTTGAGAAAATGTTCTACATGCAATTTACGTTGGATGTATATTTCATTCTTGCAATTTTGTAGGCTATTTGTTGCACTTTTGACAAACAGTCAGAGATATTTTAGTGTTGTGTGTTATAAAACAATACTCTTTAAAATCTTAATTGCATTGCCTTGTTTTAAACACTAAATATTTTACTTAAAACATTCCTCAGACACTTATTCGGTTATTTGTAATATACGTTGTTCAAAAAGCAAAAGTAGTTTCAGTGTAGCTAGCTACTTTTTGATTGTAACTTGTAGTGTAGCTAACTACTTTTCTAAACGGGTAGCTTGACAGTAGTTAAACTACTTAAACTTACGAGTAGCTTGTAGCTTGTCAAACTACAGTTTCAGAGTAGCTTCCGCAACACTGTACGTCACACATAGGCTCACTATTGGCCGATGCTGGTCATGTGTGTGATGCGTGTGACGTACAATAACAGAAGCTTACGCTATTAAACCAGTAACCTGACTCGAGGCAAAGAGTGAAGGAAATGCATAGTTGAAATAAAGTCGTTATTTTTGTTGTTGTTTTTTGTGCACAAAAAGTGTTCTCGTCGCTTGATAAAGTTAAGATTGAGGCCACATTTACACAAAGCCGGGTATCAGTAAAACGAATATTTTCCCCTCTCCGTTTTCAAAGACATACATCTACACCCCCGCATAAGATACGCCGTCGAAGCGCCATCAGTAGACAATGCTAAAACCTAAGGCGGCAGTGTAGGGTTAAAGATAAAGCCATGCAAGCCAATCAGAATCCTGGAATCGACAGAGAACCTAAACGCCGCTTCTCCCAGTTTACACGTCAACAAATATCCGGCGTTTTCAAAAATCTCCACTTTGCCCGGATTTTTAGAATAATCGTTTTCAGTGATAAAGACGGCGTTTTCGTGTGAATGATGAGGGGCAAACGCAGAGAAATATCTGCGTTTTGCCTATTGTGTGTAAAACGGGCCTAAGCCACTGTAGTCACTTGGACTATTTTAACGATGTCTTTAATAACTTTTCGAGGCCGGGAATTTTCAATCCTCAAGAAGCCTGTGGACTAGTAAGCAGGAGTGATCCAGCTCTTAGATTTAAAAAATATCTTAATTTGATTTTAAGATCTTAAAGGTCTTACAGGATTGGAACAAAATGAGGGTGAGTAAATACTCACAGAAATTTCATTTTTGGGTGAACTAACCCTTTAAGAAATGTCTTAACATCTTTCCTAAGAAGACTTTCATGAATCCAGCTTCAGGTTCTTTCAAACATGTGATGCCACTAACCTGGCAAAACCTTTAGCATTTATGAACTCTACATTATCAGCTGGTTTTCATTGGGTTTCCCAGCAGGGGATGGTCTTGTTGTCATAAGAGCATGACTTACACCAGTCTCCATGTGTTTTTAATGCTCCTCACAGCCCAGTAAACTCAGCGACAACCTGGTCCAGAATTTCTTACTTCCCGACCAAACTCCACCGATACTGGAAGCGGAGATGGCACTTCGAGCAGAGCAGTTGGTGAACGGAGAACGGGGCCGCCACACCAATCTGACCGAGAAGAAAACCTCCTCTCCCAGGAGGATAATGTCACCGGAAAACCCAAGAAGTCTGAGACACGACTCAAAGTCCACCACTCCAGAGATCAACGAGCAGGCGCCCAGCACAGACAAAGCTAAATCTCCAGGTCCACCAATAGAAAAAGAAGTGAAGAAGGAAGAAGTAAAGGTACAACAGGAAGTTAAACCGCTGAAACAGGAAGTGAAAGAGGTGAGGCAAGAGCCTGAGGGTCAACTCACTGTACCCCATATAAGAGAGGAGCCCAAGGTGCCCATGGTAGGTACAACCAGTGTTGCTTCACGATGCATTTATATCATTTTTATATGGCTGTGAAACGATTAATCGCATCCAAAATAAAAGTTTGTGTTTACATAATATATGTGTGTAGTGTGTATCATTATTTTGTATATATAAATAAACACACATGCATGTATATATTTAAGAAATATTTGCATGTATATATATATATATATATTATACAAAATTAATATTATACATAAATATAAATATTTGATATATTAATAACACATATTTCTTAAATATATACATGCATATGTGTGTATTTATATAGACAAAAAAATATACACACTATACACACATACATTATGTAAACACAAATATTTTGGATGCGATTAATCGTTTCACAGCCCTAGATTTTATTTAGCTTTATTTTTTTATTTTATTTTTAAAAAATTATATATATTTTATTGTTATTTTATTATTGTTTAGTATTTAAAAAATAAGTACTTTATTTTTCCTCTAATAATTTATTTTTGTTTTAATTCAATGACCAAAATTATTTTTTAATAATTTTAATTTGAGTTTTAGTTAGCAATAACAGCACTGGAATGTAGAAAGGTTGTTTTACATCTATCACTGTATCTGTGGCCTAATTCTCTGTTCCTCTTTCTCTCTGCAGAGAGATGTGTGGTATGAAGCTGGTAAGGTGTGGTACGCTCACAAAGATGGATACACACTTGGTTAGTCACCTCTTATACCTGTGCTTCAGTGTTCACCTTACATTAAGAGAACGAGCTGTGTTGTTGATGCATTGACTGGTATTTTTAGTAGTTGTGTAGGTTTATCATTCCTGAGTTGTATGTCTGAAGGCTAGAACAGCTCTCCAGGCCTGTGGTGTTAAGTTACTGGTTATGAATAGCATGTTGTCTTAGAGGATGCTATATTTACATTTGGTCTTAGTGCAAAAACAATGACCTCTTGGAAAGTCCCAAAATCAATATGTAAAAGCCGTTCCATTTCCCTATTTTAGCTTAGTATTGCTTAATACACATCACTTGTGTTACAAGATTCTCCTCTTTGCATGAAACATAAACTCTACTTTGTAAATTGTGGCGTGTTGCTAGCAGGCTAATCTTCTTCCTGTTCAGTTTAGTGATGAATAGGTTTAGTGTTGTTGTTATCTTATCAAGCCTTGTTAAATTTTCGCACTGAAACTGCCATTATGTTATAAGATTCAAAGATTAGCTACCGCAAAAACACACACACACACACAGTACTGCATCTTCACGGACCCGAATCTGTCAAGCTCAAAAAAGAACAAAAAGGCACAATTTTAAAAAAATCTATACGATTTGTTGTCAGTAAATTATGCTTTTACAGTGTCAATGTGGCATGTTTCAGTGTGTGGATGCAGCGACAGGGAAGATTTTTTGTTTAAATCGTCAACAAATGTCCTGTTTGTTGTTCCCACTGAGTAGAAATCTGATCTATGCCCTGTACACAACTGACATTGATTTGCGTTTGAGTATTAGTCACCTTTGACCCCTGACTCACAGTCACTCAGCTGAAGCCAGACGAGGGCACATCGGATCTCCCTGACGGCAGGGTGAGGGTTCGACTGGCCTCAGACGGTCCCTCCGGGATGTTACCCAGGATGAGATTGAACAGGTGAACTTTATTCACTGCTGCTATTTATTGAAGCACATTTCCAATATATGAAGAAAAAAATCATGCTTTTGTAAATCATAATTATGACATATTGGCATACATGATCCAGTAGTTTCAACATTATCTCATAATTTCAATGTATGTCACAGTATGTCATAATTTCAACCTTTTATGTCATAGTTGGCTGAAGAATGTTGACCTTTTTATTTTATTTTAATGTCATAATTGACTGTTTAAGCATAATTTAAATTCAAAATTATGTCATAATTTTGGCTTTTTATGTCCAATGACTTAGTATATCATAATTTCACCTTTTATGTCATAGTTGAAATTAAGTCATAATTTAGTATGTCATAATTTAGTTTTTTTTATCTCATAAATGTAATAAGTAATAATTATTACGTATTACTTTCAACTTTTTCATGATTGAATTGTGTCAGAACTTTTTTACTTCTGTAATGTCATAATTGTCACAATTTTTTCTTTTAATGTCATAACTATGACTTAGTATGTCATAATTTCACCTTTTATGTCATAGTTGAAATTAAGTCATAATTTAGTATGTCATGATTTTGTTTTGTTTTTTCATCTCATAATTATATAATAAGTTATACTTATTACTTTCA
>JAQIUQ010001648.1:362500-372500 GCA_030378365.1 Hybognathus amarus | reverse complement strand
CTAAAGCTGTCTGTGGTCACACTCAGTAGAGGTTTCCGGGCTTCTCTCCGCACAGGCCTGAGTGCAGCATTATTAGACAGAGAAGATCTAAAGTTACCTGTCATTAAACCTCAGATCATTCACCCTATTGTTAGGGATTTGTTTTTGGATACCATTTCCCCTCAGAGGCACGCACAAGCTCTTCTGCGACCGCCACTTTGGCAGAATGCCTGCTCTTTTCATAGCTTCGCGTTAAACAAAAGCTCCCGAGAACTTGAGGATGCAGGATTTCGTCTCTGATGTCATTTCCTGTTTAAATTTCAGTGTAACTATCTTGTTCTCTCATCACAGGTCTGAACTGCAGCTGCATCAGTTAAAGGAATACAACTCATTTGGTATCACATGCCCAACCAAGGTATGAACTGTTTAAACAAACAAAACACAAAATATGCTGAAACGTCATGAATATTAAACAAATATTCCTTCCTTGATCCCGGTCTCCCCACTTTTATCCACACTTCCATCAAATAAAGAGCTCAGCTGTATATTTAAAGTTTTCTCTAATAAGCTTTAATAAACTTCACTTCAGGTGGAGGAAAAGCAGAGAGCTCAAGTGGGTTTTGGAGAAACTTCTGGCCGCCAGTGAACACTTTGGGATTCTCAGCGGATGAGCAGAAGGCCATCTGGCATGTTTTAGCAGGAATATACCATCTCGGATGATCAGGAACATGCAAAGGGTAAGACAGGACTACACTGATGACTGTTTTGTGAAGCAAAAAATAATTTGAACAGTCTTTTCTCTTATTCCCCCCTTTGTTCTACGGCTTCAGTGGGCCGTAAGCAGTTTATGAGCTTTGACAGCGCGCAGACGGCCAGCGCTGTCCTGGGTTGTGAGGGCGAGGAGCTTCGCACGGACCGTCTTTAAACACCACCTGAGACAGTTACTGCAGAGAGCGAACCGGAGGAGTCCGGAGAGACACACCGCAGACCAACCAGACGAAGGTTCGAATACAGTCTGTCCCTGTTAAACCTATGTGTAGAGGAACCAGCGATAACACACACAACATATTACGCATCTGTACAGCTAAGGCTGTGCTGTGCCTACTTAAGAATTCGGTGTCTATGACACAATGCAGAATAAAAGCCAGACTTAAAGTATGCCTGCTCTGACCCACCTCAGCCCCTTGTATTACAACATGCTGTTAAAACTGTTGCTATAAAGGCATTTGTGCCACTGTAAGACCTACTTAAATTGGATCCAAAAGCTGCTTTCACGCGTGTTCCCTCTTTCCACGGCAAAAGTGCATTTTAATTAAATGCAATACATTTATGTTATGTATTAACTCGTTTCATCTGACTCCATAAAATGAAAAAGGTTTATCAATGATATCTGTGCATCATTAAATACACATTAATGTTTGACTATTTTCAGCAAGTCTGTTAGAATAATCAAATATAACAATTTATTATGTCAGATAAATGTATTACAAATATACATAATCAATTTAAAGATATTCAGTGCAAAACTCATCAAAAGTTCTAAAGCAAAGAAGATCATATTTTACCTGACATGTGGCTGTGTGAGGAGAGTCTCGATAACCTCCCTCACGGGCTAATATGAACACAGACAACAGCCTCGAACTCTTCTGTTGCATTTCCTTATATAGCCAGACCTTATTTGATATATAAACCGTCAGTTTACAGTGGAAACTTAAGTTACTGCACTAATATTTCAGAAAGCCACATATTAATATGAATATCAACTGAATAACAATATAACCAAGCGGCAACATTCTAATCTGAAAGATGAAGCCTTCCGGAAGTGTGAAAAACTGCAATACATCTAAAATCCGCTAGAGAAGGTCCCAAAAGGGATCAAATATCAAAAAAATTTCACAGCATAAATTCATGTTTTTACAGTTTGGTCCCATGGACTTTAATTGTATTTTTCTATAGGTTCTGAGTGCCTGACAACTGTGGGAATTAGAATTAGAATTTTTTTCTAACTTTGATATAAAATGAATGACAAATAAAGGCGGTTAACTTTGACAGCTGATAACGGGCTGCGCCGAGTGAATTTGACGTCTCGGCCATGATCTGACACAACACATCACACCACCTCTGTATCCTTTCTGAACATTTGTATTTTGTATTTCTCAAGATTTTCTAATATGGTGCTGCCCATACCCCCCATAAACAGCCTCAAACCTGTTCTTCAGAAAGTCTATGGGTGACCTCACAGACGCTTTGTCCATATTTTTTACAGTCTATGGTTATAACCAAAACATTTCAGTTTCAGCTTATTTATGTCTTTTATTTATTATATAATCAGCATATTTATGTTTCTAATTCTTCCACACACTACTGTTCATACACAACAAAAATATTTCGCATCAAAAATGGTTTAATATTGATAATAATAAGAAATGTTTTGGGCAGCAAATCATCATATTAGAGTGATATCTGAAAGATCATGTGACACTGAAGACTGGAGTAATGATGCTGAAAATTCAACTTTGATCACAGGAATAAAGTATATTTTAAAATATATTACTGTAAAAAAAAACATTAAAAAATAACAACAAAAAAATAATATTTCACAATATTACAATTTTACTGTAATTTTTGATCAAATAAATGCTGGCTTGGTGAGCATAAGAGACTTCTTTCAAAAACACTAAAACAATGTTTCAAAAACATTAGACTGCTAGTGTAATTTAGATACAAAAATAATAAAAAGTCCCCAGAAGTGTAAGTTTATAAATAAACTTGTGTGTGTGTTTCAGGTCCCAAACTGAGTGCTGCTCAGTGTGTAGAAGGGATGGCGGCTGGTCTCTATGAAGAACTCTTCACCACTATAGTGTCTCTCATCAACAGGTAAACACACAGTGTCCTGGTCAATAACATGTCTCTGCAGGGTTACTGATGTGTGTGTGTGTGTCCTCTCCCCAGAGCGCTGCAAGTCTCAGCAGCTGACGCTGGCCTCTGTGATGCTGGTGGACACACCGGGCCTGAGGAACCCCAGACACAGCGCTGATGACCGCGCGGCCAATTCTCCGAGCTCTGTCACAACTACTTACAGGAGAGACTGCTGGAGCTTTTACTACAGTCACACATTCACACAGACGCTGGAGCGATACACACGGGTATGGTCCCACGCAGGATCCTGCCTGCGAGACAAGTTTGAAAACAGCGGTGCTATCCCTCAAACTAATATTGAAAATGAATATTGCTGATTTAATTCAATTCAATAACATTTCATTTATAAATAAAATAAATAAATATATCTATAAATATATATCATTTATAAATATTTTAGGGCTGTCTAATCGCATCCAAAATAAAAGTTTGTGTTTACATAATATATGTGGGTGCACTGTGTATAATTATTTTATATATGTAAATACACACACATGCTTGTATATATTTAGAGAAATATAATAAACTGTATATAGATTTGTGTATAATTTATATTATATATAAATATTTTATATATAAATCATATTTTTTCTTAAATATACATGTGTGTGTATATATGTATATAAATAATTATGCGCAATACACCCACATATATATATGTAAACACAAACTTTTATTTTGATGAGTTAATAGCGATTAATTGTTTGACAGCCATAAAATATATATAAAAAATATTCCTACGCATTCCTATGCAACTTATATTATCTGGATGTTTTACTGCCATTTTGTTATTTGGTTAGTAAGCTATATCTAAAAATGCCATATGACAACCACAATGAATTAGTGAATCTTTCTGATAAAATTTTCATTCAATTTAAAATAAAATAATTTAAAAATAATATATAGAGTAATATTCCAATGAATATTACTTATTTTCTGTTTGTTTTACAGCCATTTTGTTATTTGGTCAATAAAGTATATCTAAAAATGCCATATGGCAACCTCAAATGAATATCGAATTTGAAAATTAAACTTAATTACTGATTAAATTTAACTTTGATTTATGTAATTTTTTATATATATAATTTGTTATTTAATTTAAAAATAATATAAAAAGATAATATATAAAATATAATTCCTATGGATATTTATAACTTCTATACCTTTTCTACTTCCGTTTTGTTATTTGGTATTTTTTTGTTAAAAATCTGTTGGGGTTTTTATTGGCACCACATATTAATTTTGAAGTTTTTATATCGTTGATAACCTCAAACAAATATTGAATGTTTTTTTTTTGGCAACCTCAAACAAATATTGAATATGAACCTTACTGAATTCATTTAATTTAATTGAATGCATTAAATAATATAATACAATAATTCCTATGCATATTTATAACTTGTATTTTTATATGTTTCACAACTATTTTGCCAATTTGTCAATAAATAATTGTCTAGAAATGCCATAACCAGTTTTTTTTTTGTGTTTAAAAAAAAATTCATAGCAGCACATGCTAATTTTGTGAGGGGGTTTGACCATTTTTGGCATTCATTTTATACATTTACTTTATAATAATACTAACAGATAATAATTTCATATAATTAATAACTTCCTGAAAAATTTCCTTCAGGAAGGAGTACCTGTAGATTTCACAGCCCCTGAGACGAGCCCGTCAGAGGTTGTGTGTGCTGTTGACCAGCCAGGACTGCAGGTATCACTCACCGATACTTAACACACTTCTACAGACCTCAACCGCGCAGGTCACTTTACACCATGTGTGTGTGTTCTCAGGTTCGAGCAGCAGAAGGCGACTCTCGAGGTCTCCTGTGGGTTCTGGATGAAGAGATGGTCACTCCTGGTTCCACCGAGAGCACAGTTCTGGAAAGAGTGTGTCAGTACTTCAGCGGCACAGGTACTCCAGTGTGATTCTGACCTCCTCCTGTGATGTTTTATCAGACACGTCCTCATCTTTCTGCACGCTTGATTCTCAGTGCGCCAGTGTGAGCAGCCTCTGCAGTGTGAGATCGCTCATCTAATGGGTTCAGATCCAGTCCGCTACTGATCTCTCAGGCTGGTTCAGTCAGGTCCAGAACAACCCGTCTGTGCTGAACGCCAGCTCCCTGCTGCAGAACTCCTCCATGTAAGAGAGCACAGATGATCAGACATTAAACACTGCTGTTTGGAGGAGCTTTCCTCAAACAAAGTTCCGACTATTATTACCAGGAAAGTTATTAATGATTTGACATTATTCATTGACTCGATATGAATTACTTGTCATCTCGCCAATTTTATACCAAATAAAAGTACCATAAAAAATAGCAGGTACTGTATGTACGGAAGTGTATTGCATTCATTTGAAGAAAAAAAATCGACTCTGTTTTTCTGAATTAACGAGTTAATTATCTCAGAATTACAAGATAATTTTTCGTGGAAAAGTTTTTGCTCTGTTTTTCTGAATTAATTAGTTAATTATCTCAGAATTACAAGATCATTTTTTAATGAAAAAAGTTTTTGCTCTGTTTTTCTGAATTAACAAGTTAATTATCTCAGAATTACAAGAATTTTTAATGGAAAAAAGTTTTTGCTCTGTTTTTCTGAATTAATAAATTATTTATCTCAGAATTATGAGAATTTTTCATAAAAAAAGTTTTTTGCTCTGTTTTTTTCTGAATTAACAAGTTAATTATCTCAGAATTACGAGATAATTTTCATGGGAAAAAATGTGCTCTGTTTTCTGAATTAACGAGTTAATTATCTCAGAATTACGCGAATTTTTCATGGAAAAAAGTTTTTGCTCTGTTTTTTCTGAATTAACAAGTTAATTATCTCAGAATTACGCGAATTTTTCACTGGAAAAAAGTTTTTGCTCTGTTTTTCTGAATTAACAAGATAATTATCTCAGAATTATGAGAATTTTTCATGAAAAAAGTTTTTTGCTTTGTTTTTCTGAATTAACAAGTTAATTATCTCAGAATTACGAGATAATTTTCATGGAAAAAAATGTTGGTCTGTTTTTCTGAATTAATGAGTTAGTTATCTCAGAATTATGAGAATTTTTCATGGCAAAAAGTTTTTGCTCAGTTTTTCTGAATTAACAAGTTAATTATCTCAGAATTACGAAAGAATTTTTTATGAAAAAAAAATGTACCCTGTTTTTCTGAAATAACAAGTTAATTATCTCAGAATTACAAGATTAATTAGAAAATCTACGAAAATAGACTTTAAATATGGCTGGGAATGTTTATTTTTGTTTAATTAATTAATTAATTAATTACAATTTTATTTTTTATTAGTCTGGTGTAAACTAGTACATTTGGAACATTCATTTATTTTAATTTATTGGTCTAGTGTTTGGTTCATTTGAACTCTGGTAGGTTTGGAAAACACCTGTTAGAAAATAGACATTTATTGATGACATTCTGTATGAATTGCATTTTTGCATTCCTCCATGTCTCATTTAATATAGTATAATGCTTTCTCATAGCTGC
This sequence comes from Hybognathus amarus, assembly GCA_030378365.1. Lineage (NCBI taxonomy): Eukaryota > Metazoa > Chordata > Actinopteri > Cypriniformes > Leuciscidae > Hybognathus > Hybognathus amarus. The sequence continues at coordinate 366,114 of JAQIUQ010001648.1, read as the reverse complement.
TTGTCTCTGAATAAATTGCTGTTGGAGAGCAACTCGCATTCTTCTCGTCTCTTGCAGTACGTCTGCGGCAGACAAAAGCAAGTGCTGTGTGTGAGTTTTGGTGGTAAATCATATTCAGTAACACATCCCGTGTCCTTCTTAGCTGTTACCAGGGAACAGTGTTAAACATCTGCTGCTAGTGTTCACAGCAGTCAGGCTGATGATGACGTAAACACACACAGCCGAGCCGAGCATGAGCTTGGTGTCAGCAACTTTCAGAAAAAGCTATTTTACACACAGCACTGAGAAATGCAACTTTTGCATAATTAAAACTGTATCATCTTTAAAAATAAGATTTGATCAATTGGTGTTCACATACTAATTATTTGGCACTTTTAATTGATATAATAATGGAGAGATGACAGAAAATGACTTTTTGTTAATACGAATGACTTTTACATGATCGTTGGTGTAGTTTGTGTGTTCATACTGAACACTCTGTGTGAAACGATCTCGATTCTCTCTTCAGTGCAGCGGTGAGGGCCGTGTTCGGTCGCGCGGGGCGTCTGTGCCGCCTCTCTGCCGCGGTCTGGGTGGCGTGGAGGGCGGCTCTCAGCGCTCACTGGAGAGGAGCGGGACGGTGCGCAGACTCTGAGCGGAGGGATGGCGGCCCTCAGGAGACATTCCCAGTGCATCGCTGTCAAACTGCAGGCGGTGAGAAACACACGAGCTGTTATGAAGCCGCTTCCGTCCGTCTTCTGTGTAGATCCTCTTCACTGTTTCTGTCTCTCTCTCGGATGCGCTCTGGTGAATCTGATCCGGCGAGGCGCGGCCCGTGTTCCTGCAGTGTGTGAATGCTAAGACAGATGCGCGTGGCTTCGATGTCCCAGCACTGCGTGTACAGCTGCACTCCACACACCTGCTACCCGCACTACAGCTGTACCGAACAGGTTTCACACACACTCACTCATTTACTCACTCACTCTCATCACATACACACACATACACACTCACTCACTCTCACACTTCTTATCATTTATGGGATCTCCAATTTACATGTTGTATTTCATTAAAGTAAATAAGTCCAGTGTTGGAGTAGTTACTCAAAAAAAGTAATTAGTTACTAGTTACTTCTGTAAATTGTAATGAGATTACTTTACTAGTTACTGCGTTGGAAAAGTAACTTCACTACTTATTACTTTACTTTCCCGTTTCTTAATTTACCGTGTAAATACATAGACAAACATCATCGCCTATCATCAGTTTTTGCCCTAGCATCACTTTATTGTAAAAATTTATACAAAATGGCATGAAAGAACAATATCCCTGTCTGCACAAATAAATATGGCGCACTGTAAAATTCACAAACAACAGGATAAAGGAGGCAATGCTGGGGTCATTTTAAAGGTCCAATATGTAAGGATTTTGTAATACAATATCCAAAAATCACTTGCACAATGTAATATATTTCCTGCAGTTGTGTAATTACAATATCCCAAAAGTCTCCAAAGTTCTTTTATTTCAGAGAAATTCCCATTTTAAATAAGTGGCCGTCCCGGAAAAAAAATGTCGCCTGTAAATGACGCAATATCGGCGCTATCCTCGGCTATCCTCGTTTCCGCTCGTATTGCCATAGCCATGACGTAACCATGGCGACAGACGCGGACAACTGCATAGTGAGTAACGTTTGGCGGCACCCAGTTCTTGTTTCGTTCAATCATAGACCATGGCAAGCAGACTTTGGGACAAACAAGGAGAACTAGAATGAGGATCAATATCAGCGTGATGTTTCTGAGATGCCGAGAGCTCAGCGTCCGAGACTGACTTCCACTCGACAGAGAGCTACGTCCGTGACTAATTTGGACTTGACACTGACAGAACTTCACGAGTCACGACTTTACAGCTTTATTACACAGGTGAGCAAAAGTATATTAAACAAATCAAATGTTATAACGTTAGCTTGACATGATGAAATGTTAGAATATGGTCAGTATGTTATTCTTATGTTGATCAAGCTGCTAGTTTCGTATCTCGCAAACATAAACACGTAGAATAACATTATAACTTTCAACACACATTTAAATGCTGTTTAGTGTGATAGTGTAACGTTATTCCAAGTGAAACAGCGCTGCGTTTCCCCTCACATCTAATAAACTGACCTGTGTGAGTAATTCAACACTTGCGTGTAGTTCAATAGGATGAAATTTCCTTATTCCTTTATATCTGCAGGACTCGCGTGTGATATATGTATCTTATTAGCAATCGCGACCTGCTTCACACCACTATAATGTTAAAAAACATGAGTGTTTTCACTAATCCTTAAACATTCAGGTTCCATCAGCTTGACAGCAAGTCCCATCATTCAGCTCGTTACTGCGTCATATACATTCGCCTTTGTTATTGCTGGAAACGGCACCCTCTTGTGGCCACTAAAGTTACATATTGTAGCTTTAAAATGGGGTTTAACACAGAAGTTTCAAAACACAGGCTGGGAGAATAAAACTCTTCTCCTCAGAACAAAACCAGCTTTTTATTCGAACTCATGGCAATAATAAAAAAAAAATTAAGATGTCAATGAAAAAATAATAAAATAAAGGTCACTTTATCCCATAAAATTCTTAATCTTAATTTAAAATGCATTTTTCTAAACCTGGGGATTAATGGTCGACAGGTGAAGCATGTCTTCTACAATGAACCCTGCAACAATCCTGTCACTTCGTTTTGTGTTATCTGCAAGACTTGAGAGCCTTGTTTTTACTTCGACGCGTCCGGCACGAGTGGAAAGATGCGCGCGGCAAACACCGCACACGATCTCCACAACGGCACCCAGTTTGCGCATCTAAATCAGTTATCTTATGTTTACAAAATGAGCCTAAGATCCATGTTTTATAAAATGTCCATGAAATTTAATGAAATGTTTAGTGAAATTACAAAATAGAGATCGTTCATTTAGTTCTTTAGCCCGTCTCTGTCTCCACTTCCCTCTCTCCTTCACTCAAATCGGTCCTCTAGGGCAACGGTGCGCACGCACCACTGAGACGGACCTTCCACACACCCAAACACGGCTTGGTAAATCAGAAGGCGCGTCAGCATAGTAAAGTAGTGTAGTTACCAATATTTTTAGTGTAATGCGTTACTTTACTTCGTTACCCAAAAAAGTAAATTGTTACTGTAATTCGTTACTTTGTAACTCGTTACCCCCAACACTGAATAAGTCGCATTTATCTTTATTTCCATTGCTGATACTTAAAGGGGTCATGAACTGCATTGTTTTATTGTTTTACTGTACAATATCCTGGGTTGTACTTATAATGTTAGTATGATTTTACATTAAAAAAATTCATAATTTAGAAATAAAAGGTATTTTTAGGTATTTTTAGTTTTCTGATATGAAACTTACAGGATATTCTTATAGTATGATGAACTCTTATATATCAAAACCTCAGTTCTCAGTTCTTGACCCCTTTAAGATTAGACATTTGAACAACTTTTGAGTGTGCCAATGAAATAAATTATATGAAATAAACCTAGTATGAAGGGAGGTGAGGGGGGTAGCCAATCAGGATTACTAGTTATTTATTGAAAGATGAAAACCACCATCTTGCTTTCCTTGTCAAACTCCAATGACTGTAAAA
>JAQIUQ010001648.1:350000-360000 GCA_030378365.1 Hybognathus amarus | reverse complement strand
TCTGTCTGTCTGTCTGTCTGTCTGTCTGTCTGTCTTGTCTGTCTGTCTGTGTCTGTCTGTCTGTCTGTCTGTCTGTCTGTCTGTCTGTCTGTCTGTCTGTCTGTCTGTCTGTCTGTCTGTCTATCTATCTGTCCGCTCTTTTGTCCTGTCCGTCTGTCTATCTATCTATCCGTCCGTCCGTCCGTTGCCCATCTGTCTCACTATCCATCTATCTTTCCCCCAATCTATCTAATCTATCTAATCTACCTAGTCTGTCTGTCTAGTCTGTCTGTCTGTCTGTCTGTCTGTCTGTCTAGTCTGTCATTTTATCCATCCATCCATCATCTGTCTATCTATTGTTTGCTCGTTATATTGTTCCGTCAATCCATCTATCATTAGAAATTTCCCTATAACAAAGCAGGTTTTATTTTATCCTTCACTTTTTAAGTTTTCAAGTCTTTCTCACTCCGCTGTGTGTGTGTTTATGAAGGTGTTTATGAGGCGTGGTGTCCTGAGGTCTTTAGATCAGCAGAGAGATCAGTTGTTGAGCCGGTGGCTGGTGCAGCTTCAGGCGTCCTGTCTGGGTCATCTGGGCCGCCGAGAAATACCGCCGCATGAAGGTGAGTCTCCCCGTCCTCGTCCTCTGCTGAAACGGGCCATGTTTATTGATCTGCAGATAATGCTTCAGAGATCACTGTGTTCCTCTCAATAGAGACCAAATGTTTGGCGAGGACACAAAATGAGCAATCAAACTAAAGGATGACATTTCTACTGCTGTAATCCTTGATTAACTATAAATGCTAGATTGTGGCCACAGTCTTATACAGTTGTGTCAGTGCGGGTCTGATGCGGTGTCTAATGTGTGTGCTGATCTGGGATCAGGTTCAGCAGATGGCAGTGTGCTGTATTCAGAGAAATTTGCGAGTGCTGACCGCAGTGTCAAACTGGAGATGGTGGAAGCTGCTGTGTAGAGTGCGCCCCCTGCTGGACATCAACATGGATGACCAGCGGCTCAGATCCAAAGAGGTACTGACCCCATTCAACAAGGACATGTTCACACCATACATCACATATAAACCACTAAATGATCACATTATGAAATTGTGCAATTAAAAACAAAAAGTATCTATTATTTTTCTTCAGGTTAGCATTGCAGATTGTGATGTTGTGTTAGGATTTTTTTTTAAGATTAGTTTCACTCCATTATAATTGTATCACATTCGGTTGGTCAGGATGAGATCACTGCTCTGAGGAGACGTCTGGAAAAGTCCGAGAAGAACGAAGCGAGCTGCGTCAGTCCGCAGACAACCTGGAGACCAAGGTATGTGTTTGTGTCGTTCCCCTTGAGCCACATATGAAATGATACTGTCAGATCAGAAATCCCTGAATCAAATTTCTTAGCGGTTGGTGTTCACAATGATGGATGGAGTCTGGTTATGAATTCTCATCAGTGAAAGCATATTAACACAAACTCGCTTGTGATCGGCTCATAGAGCGCTAATCTCTGTCATATGACTGCTGATGATGAATGAACAGCTCTTCTGCTGAGACATTGACAGATGATGGTGTGTGTGTGTGTGTGCAGGTAACGGCTGTTGTATCTGAATTAAGTGATGAGCGGTTCAGAGGGGAGGCCATGAGTCAAGCTCTAGACACTGAGCGCACGGAGAGATTGCGTCTCGCCAAAGAGAACAAGGAACTGCAGGTACGACCCACCCATCATCCTGTCTAGCTGTCTCTGTTTCTAATTGGTCAAACTGACTCGCAAACAATTCAGTGATTTGGCAACGTGTTATAATGGCATTATTGAGAATTACATGCTTCTCATACTAGTTATCCATTATGCATAATGTGCACAGTTCTGTATCTATACAATAAAAAACTATTAATGATGCAATTCACCAATTTTTAGATAACAGGTGTGCATTCTTCATACTGTTTCACATGCTATAAATTAGTCAGTCTCCACAATAGTCAAATATTTTGTATTCATGCAATACCAGGATCACCTACTCATTTAATTTAGCAGAACATATTGCAGGAAATACTGTATCCCACAATGCAAAGTGCAAAAAAAATGATGATATGAACTAATAAAAACACTGGACACCACTTATGTAATTAAACATGCAATATAGTGAGGTCATTAGATAAGTAGCATACTACAGTTTGAAACACATATTGTTGCATACTTCATACACTGTAAAAATTAATACACTTTATCTAATCAATAAAATTATGGCAACAGATTACAAGCAATATTATTAATTAAATTTAACAAATTAGAATTGAGTAATAATTAATCAAATTAATTCCTTAAAAGTTAACCATTTAAAATGAGTAAAGTTTATACCCAAAAATGTAACAAAAATATCTGAATAACAGACAGACGTCAAATAGGGCTGGGCGATATGACGATATATATCGTTACCGCGGTAGAAAAGCGTCAGCCGTATCAGATTTTTTTATTTTGTGTATACCGCGAAATGTAAATAAGTGGGCGTGGTTAACTCCCGTGCAGCGCGTGTGAGACTGATGCTGAGATTTGTCAAAGAAACATGGAGAAAGCAGATCAAGAGGATCCACAAAGGAATTCCGTTTTCTAAAGGTTTGTTGTTAACGTGATATGTTCGGGGAAAGGCAGCCGTCAACTAGAGCAGAGCAGCACCCAGGCAGTACAGAGAAGTGCACGTTCGCAACGGGGAAACCATGAAGTTACTTGATAACAACATTTCATAGGCTATATCAATATCATTACGAATAGAAATAACCTTAAATAATGTATAGTTATCCGCATCTTTCCTTCTCTTATATATAGTTACTTTTTAAACATGAAAATCGCATTCAGCATGAATGAACATCCTGCTTGTTAAAACGAATCCTGTTTCTGAGGCAAAATTACTAAATATTAAAAAAAATATTTAAAGTTTACTAAAATTACTAAAGATATATATTTAACTCCAAACAATTGCCTACCGAACCAGTTTATAAAATCTTCCTTTGATTCGATACGTGATTACAACTTGACTCTCAAATTAATCGATCGCATTTTGTTGATGCAAAAGACGCGCGCACATGCACTGAGGGAGCGCGCGGTGTTTACCGGGCTATGGTCTAATAACCAGAGGTGGAAAGTAACGAATTACATTTACTCGTGTTACGTAATTGAGTAGTTTTTTTGTGTACTTCTACTTTTTTAAGTAGTTTTTAAAATCTGTACTTTTACTTTTACTTAAGTACATTTTGTTTGAAGTATTGTATTCGCTACATTTTAAATCATATCCGTTACTGAGTAAAGAAATAATAGTACACGGGAGAAAAAAAATCACACTCCGGAAACTACTGCATTGGTTGAAAGGCGGGAGAACAAACGCGCAAGAAAGGTGACGCAGACCCATAGACAGACCCAGCTGAAGCTGAAAACGCATCGCGCTTCGAATTCTTATGAAACGAATTATGTCCTCGAGGATTTGTTTGCTAAAAATGTGGACGCAAAGTGGCTGCAAATGAGGATATAGGACACTGCACCCTCCTGCAGATAAAGGTATGTGCCGATTATAACTTCGAATGACTTACGTGATGCAGAGGGAATCCCGAAATCCAGTCATGAAAGTGGAATTATACACTTAACGCATCACGTAAAACATGCAAAATAATGGATAGATACATGGAAAGTAGAACTGTGCAATAAATCCAATCGTGAGAATATTTAAGCACAAAAATACTGCATGTAAATGTATAACCCTATTTGTTCTGCTGAGCTGCGCCGCGTTTTGTCTACTAAGTTAACTTAGTACATAATCAAGTATGCGTGACATTCATGTGCTGTGTCTGAAATCTCCACTCAAAGCACTACTCCCTAACCCCTATGTTGGGGGTAGAGAGCAGAGCACTATATAGTGAGCTCACCAGCATAATAGAAACACCACTTTAGGACACTACTCGATCGTCTCTCTGCGCCGTTGATTACATTACCTGTCAGCTGGTGCCCAGTCGGCTCTGGGCTAAATAGATTTTTTAAAATAAATACATTACATTATACTGAGCTTATTTCTCCAAAATTTAAAAACTAAAAGTGATTTCTGGCCGTTTTTGTTATAATGCACTACTCCACACATTATTATAACTTATTTTTACGATCCGCACAATGCATGATGGTGTAGGACTTTGTTAGTGACCATCGGTTGTAAACATGGTTGTACACTACTTTTCAAAATGCATTCTGGGATACATTGAGAGGACTATATAGGGTATAATAATCATCACTATACATTCGGACAGCACTACAAAATGGCGAGCTCACTATATAGTCCACTAAATAGTGAGGAGTGGGAACATTTCGGACACAGCAATGGTGTTTTCAGCGTCTCGCAAACAATTTGTGAATATGAACATTTCCAGAGCTGCTCTGAGAGAACGCCTAATGGGCATTTTCATAATTTTATTTGAGAAAAAACAATTGCTGTGTCCGAAATCTCCACTCAAAGCACTATTCCCTACCCCCTATATTGGGGTTAGAGAGCAGAGCACTATATAGTGAGCTCACCAGCATAACAGAAGCCACTTTCGGACACTACTCGATCGTCTCTCGGTGCCGTTGATTACGTCATCTGTCAGCTGGTACCGATCCTGCTCTGGGCTAAAAATATATTTTTTTAAATAAATATATTACATTATATTGAGCTTATTTCTCCAAAATGTAAAAACTAAAAGTGATTTCTGTCCGTTTTTGTTATAATGCGCTACTCCACACGTGATAATAACTTATTTTTACGATCAGCGCAATGCATGATGGTATGTAGGGCTTAGGTAAGTGACCATCGGTTGTACACTACTTTTCAAAATGCATTCTGGGATACATTGAGTGGACTATATAGGGTATAATAATCATCACTATACATTCGGACAGCACTACAAAATGGCGAGCTCACTATATAGTCCACTATATAGTGAGTAATGGGAGATTTCGGACGCAGCAGTTGTTTTTTTTTACACTTTTCTTCACTTTTGGTCTTCACTACAACCTGTCAAAATAAAAGTTGGGTTTCACTATGAGAAATTATGACAGAAATATATTACTATTGTAGGCATACAGAAGAACGTAGCCTACCTCTCAAAATAATAATAATAACAACAACAATATTAATACATTTCATTATTTAAAGGAATATTTTTTTTGTCCATGGTTTAATTTAGTAAATCTGTTTTTGCAGCGCTTCCCCCAAAAATAAAAGGACACAAGTTTAAATTTACATTTGATTACCACCGTTTTTGATAATATATTTGTATTAAATCAAAGAAACATTAATTTTCTGAATAAAATACATTTCATAGGACAATATAATTCTTAAACATTTTAATAAATAATTAATGCTAAAAATAAGTTGTCATTATCAATTATCGAATTTGATTTATTAGACATGTTTTGTTAAAATTTTAATAAACAAAACAAACAAATGGTTTCAAGTTTACTATAATTAAAAGCATTTGTTCAACCAAATAAAAACCCTGTTTTCGTAATAATTTTAACTGATGATAATAATTTATTTAATAATTGATTAATACTGTAAACCATGGTATTTTCTGAGCCGTTATCATACTGTGAAAATCTCATACCATTACAACCCCACACGGGGATTCCTCCACCCCGGTGTTAAAAAAGTAACTCAGTAACTTTTACTTTGAGTAAATTTTAAATGAGCTACTTTTTACTTTTACTTGAGTAGATTTTTAGACCAGTACTTTTACTTGTACTTAAGTAAAATTTTATTGAAGTAGTAGTACTTTTACTTGAGTAGCATATTTTATTACTCTTTCCACCTCTGCTAATAACGACGCACTGTTATAAGGTGTGTATAATTTAAACTACTTAGTCAAAACTAACAGTAGCTGCGGTTTGGTTTTCATACTGCTGCTCTCCTTCTAGTCACTTCTGAACTTGATGAACTTGACACTTCTGAACTACTCTTGATTAAGCTCAGGGTGACGGGTTGCCAGATATAACAAAAAGAGCAAAACAAGCCCCTTAAAACGCAGTATAATAAGCACATGTGGTAAAATATATTATAATTATATTATATATATATATATATTATAATTATAAACTGATTGATGAAGTAAAGGAATGCATGAGATTGAAAAAGCATAGAAGATTGAAAAATTAGTTGAAAAGCACCTATGAGTTGTATTTAATATCAATCTGTTGTGGGAAGTTCATCTAAAAGTTGATGAGTCTTTTTTGTTTACTATATTTTGCTATAAAAATAGTTTACCAATTAAATAATTTACCAAATAAAAATAAAACAAGGTGACGTACTTTTCATTTCTAAAGTATTTGGGTTTATTTATTATACAAAGCCCTTTTTGTCTTTTTTTTTTTTTTTTTTTTTGAGGATAACTATATAAATAACTATATCGTGAAATATATCGTTACCGTGAAATAAAATTAGTCATATCGTGAAACACAATTTTGGTCATATCGCCCACCCCGTCGTCAAAGATTAATTAAGAACTCTTTATATTTTATTGCCAACATTGAAGACACCTGATGTTAACAAGCAGAATCACTGAAGGAGAAAACCGTAAAAAAAAACCCTAAAACAAACACCGATCACCATAATGGTGACTTAAATGTACGTTTTTTGTTTGTTTGTTGTTGTAAATTTTACTCATTTTAAATGGTTAACTTTTAAAGAATTAATTTGATTAATTATTACCCAATTCTAATTGGGTAATATTGCTTATAATCTGTTGCCACAATTTTTTTGATTAGATAATGCGTATTCGTTTTTACAGTGAGAAATAGGCTGGTAGAAGTATACTAATATTCCAGAATGACTGGCTGAATTCATCTGTGAACTAGATTTTCCATACTAGCATATTACTATTACTATTTCTGCCAAATAATGATGTGCTATTTCAGTTTAATTCACTTTCAAATACAAAGCTAGTGTACTTGTTACTGGGTACTGTGTAGTATATACTGTATTGCGCCTTGTATTTTAGAAACCTTATGCACCAGAGAAACGTGGGCGCCGTCATCTTTAGAATATTGTCTTTGAACTTCCGTTTTGCGGTCGCTTTGTATATTTCTACGGCATCGCTGTCGAGGAATAATTAGCTGGTGAAGTGGATTTACGTATTGTAGAGTTAACAGAAGTTATCATGAGCTTTGTAATGTTTATCATAAGCATTGTAAAGCAGATGTCTTAACAAATGTCGACCGGGAATTTTTTTACGAGCAGTTCATTCATACCAATGCAAGATCGCTGTGGAAATACAGACCGGAAGTCAAAAGACAACGAGCGCAGAGCTGAAAAGGGGCGGGGCTACATAAGGTCTATATAAAGAGCACATATTATTTGAACATAACATTTTTAACAGTTGTATTCTACATTATATTGTCACATGACCTCATTAGAATGCGTCTTTAATTGAGTGAATGGCATCCAGTTAGCATCTTTCATCAATTATTTTGTATTTTTAAATCACTTCTGTGTACAAATATCTTTCCTTTTGACAGTACAATTGAATGAGTCAAGAAAGCAATTGAAGGTACAATATGCAGGATTTTTGCAGTAAAATATCCAAAAACCACTAGGCCAGTGTTATATATTTTGTTTAGTTGATTACTTACAATATCCCAAATGTTTCCAACTATTTGTAAATCGTGAGAAATGGCAATTTTAACCAAGGAAATGGGGTGTGTGAGCAGCGGTGAGGAGTCGCCAATCAATGGCGTCATATGCTCGTTTTACCCCGGTTTCCGCCAGGTTTGACCTCGTACTGCAATAGTAACCATGGCGATAGACGTGGACAACTGGGTCGGTTATGCCCGTTATGCGAGCTCAACAGCGTGAGCGTCCCTAGCAGAGTTTTGTTCAAACATTATGGACCATGGAAAGCAGACTTAGAGACAAAAAGAGGACTAAAACGAAGATCAACATCTTTCGAGATGCCGAGAGCTGCATGTCCGCGACTAACTTCGAACTTGACAGAGACGCGAGTGTTGCTTGCTCATGTTACTTGAGCAAACGGGTGAGCAAATTAATGTATATAAAACTAATCAATGTTATATAGTTCAACATGATGAAAAGTTTGAATATGATCTTTGTGTTATTAATATATACGCCTTTGTTATTGTAAGAGGTTAGTGACCCCTGGTGGCGAAACAATCTTGCATATTGTACCTTTAATAACTGAATAACTGATTAAAAACTGTGTATGGTATTACTATTGATTCATTTATCACACTAGAAATGTAAGGTCAAGTGAAGTGCAATGTATTATGGGATACAGTATTGATTGTAACTGTGTGTTTCAGTAAATGTAATATTCCATGCTTATAGAAAATGTTCATATTGTGCACAGCATATATGTAATATAATGCAGAAAAAGAAAGATGGGTGTGCTGCTTATCCAAACATAGCCCGTCATGTGTTGTATTGTGAGTGTTTATTCTGTGCTGTGTCTTAGAGTCGTGTGGACCAGAGTAAAGTGTCCTTGGAGGAACTTGAGAGGCAGTTAGAGGAGGAAACACAGAAAGTCAAGAATAAAGAAGCTCTCAGCGGACTGGCGACAGGTAAGACCGGCTTCAACGGAGATGCAAGTCAAACATGCTGATGGAAGAAATATAATGGCTATTTGTGTGTGTTTGTGTGTGTGAATCCCTGCGTGCGCACACAGAAAGTGAGCTGCAGCTGCAGCTGGAATGTGCGCAGACGGAGGTGGAGTTTCTGCGCAGGCGTCTGCGGCAGTCAGAGGAAAGACTTGAGCGTGAGAAAGAAGCCCGTCAGCTGTTGGATACAAAGGTAAGACTTTCATTACTACATCAATTATGAGCTTATAGAGCCCATGTGTTTAAAATCAACCCCATATACCCTCATTCACTATTCCCTACATTACTCCACTAATATAGTCCAGTTGAATGAGTGAATGAAAACGAGTGAGTGATTCGGTCACTGAGTCGCTGGATGAGTTGCAGCTTCCACATAGATTGTGCTTGCAGTTTAATAATCATTAGAAACTTAGCAAACTTGCAGCTCCAGTAGTAATGAAAAGATGTATCTTCAACTCTGTCATGGAAACTAGCATCTATAAACCTTTATACCTGTCTGATATTACGCTGAAGTCACATTGGACCAGCGGTTTGTAAAATGGATGGATGGATGATTCAGCTCTGGCGTCATCTTCTGGTGAAATGCTGGAATTCATTTTGTGCGAACCTCACAATGCATTATGGGTATTCCCTAGCTGTTAAGTGTACATCGGTAGTACACTCATTATTGCACTGCATTGTGGGATTGAATGAGTGCACTTGACATCCACTATCGTTTCGCACACCACTATAAATGGCTGTTCCCTAAAATAGTGCCCTATTTAGGGGTCAAGACAATCTCCTGAACTCCAAACTGAATGTCAGAATGGGAAAGAAAGGTGATTTAAGCAATTTTGAGCATGACATGGTTGTTGGTGCCAGACTGAGTATTTCACAATCTGCTCAGTTACTGGGATTTTCATGCACAACCATTTCTAGGATTTACAGAGAATGGTCTGAAAAGGTAAAAACGTCCAGTATGTGGCAGTCCTGTGGGCGAAAATGCCTTGTTGATGCTAGAGGTCAGAGGAGAATGGGCCGACTGATTCAAGCTGATAGAAGAGCAACTTTGACTGAAATAACCACTCGTTACAACCGAGGTATGCAGCAAAGCATTTGTGAAGCCACAACACACACAACCTTGAGGTGGATGGGCTATAACAGCAGAAGACCCCACCGGGTACCACTCTTCTCCACTACAAATAGGAAAAAGAGGCTACAATTTGCAAGAGCTCACCAAAATTGGACAGTTGAAGACTGGAAAAATGTTGCCTGGTCTGATGAGTCTCGATTTCTGTTGAGACATTCAGATGGTAGAGTCAGAATTTGTATACTAAAGTAACACTGGTATTGATGCAATGCAAGTCTGTTTTTGTTTCCACACATGCCTGTTTTGCCAAGTTTTGAGTATTTCCACCATTATTC
>JAQIUQ010001648.1:252500-347500 GCA_030378365.1 Hybognathus amarus | reverse complement strand
AATCGATGACAGGAATGGGCAGCATGTTCAAAGGGGGGGTTGACTGCTTTTTTCTTTGCATGATTGTGTTTATGGAGTGCAATATAACATGTATCCGTGGTTTTTCTTTTTTAAAAAGTCTTATTTTTCATAAACTTCACCTTTATTGTCAGCCGCGCTCTCCTCTGTCCCCTGAACGAGCGGTTGACTTCCTGATTCTATGAAAACACTCCCTCAGAAACGGGCAGTGGGCTCAGATTGGTTCGTTTGGGCCGGTGTGTTGTGATAGGCTAAACTGTCACTCAGGTTGTCCGGAAGGTTAACGCCTATTACCTTTACGGGCGAAACGGGCATGCCAAAGGTGGAGACCATAGACGGTGGATACACGTAAATAATGATGTCGAGACTGCAGTATCAGTTTCAGGCAGAATCAGACCGAGAAAGCCGCGATGAAGAGAGTCAAGCAGAACCTCACCACACACGGCTCTTAATAAAGGTTTCTGAATGATAATTTGCTACATTTTTTAACTTTATACACGTTTGTTTTACACAATAGCATCTGACTGGCAACGATAGCAACTGACTGGCTACTAATGTTATACTCAAACAGCGTTGGCAAGTTTACGTTCTTGATCAGAATCGAAAATAAAGACGTAAAGCATATATACATGAAAAATACATTTACAACATTAGTACTTATAGAAAATTCAGGTCCATAATGTTTGTACACGTTTGCCGTCAGACACAAAATAGCCTAACTAGTAGCCCATAAAGCCTACAAAGCCAGCGCTGGCATTTGAAAAGAAATAAAACACAACGCTACGTCGGGAATTATACATGCAAATACATTTAAAATGATGAAGTCTTAGCCTACTTACAGGTTGTGGCCCAACAACTGCTGCCTCTGGTTTTAAAGTCGGATCTGCTTCATGTTTTAGTAACAGTTTCTTGTTGAATCCGGTGTTGAACTCGTGGAGATTCTGGAAGCTGTCTTCTGTAAATGCGCAGCACAGAGAGCTAGATTACCATCGTCACTTTCAGGAACATAATCAAACATAAATTGTATCCATTGTTGTTCGAAGTATAGTGTCCATGGGAAGCTCAAACACAGAAGACCTGACAGCTGTGTGAAAACTCACTCAACCACATAAATATGATCATGCCCTTTCCTGCATATTCCGGAGGGAGTGGTTAATGTAAATGTGTGGGTTAGTGACGTACCATAACCCAGCTGTAGTCCCAATCGAGTCGTTTTTGTAGGCAATTTTACTTCCTGATTTTAAAAAGACGATATCTCTGCTTACACTAAACTTTCAGCGCTGCAACTTTGCAGATACTGTTCATGCACCAACAGCAACATTACACACTATTTAAAATGAAAAAAGTGAAATGGCAGTCAACCCCCCCTTTAAGCTTTCGGACACAGCCATTGTTCAAAGCAGCTGTACAGAAAAAGCTTGTTTCAGTGTTAAAATTTCAGGAAGTTCTGTTATCAGTTAGAGATGAGTGTATACATGCTATAATTCACTGCTGTGATATAAAACATGTTATGTTGTTTGTTAGTTTATCTCATGTTTTGAGTTAAGCAGACACAATGAATGTCTTAGGTTGAAAGTTTATTAATTACAATATAGGAATATTACAATATTTGAGGATAATAAGTTATCGATCTAAAGCCATCATAAATATTTGTACTTGAGTATAATGTGTTCTTTGTCAGAATGTGTATTTGTATGATTGTGTGTGATATTTTTTGGATGTCTTTGTCATTGGTTTTATGTTATTTATTTGTACTGTTATTTGTATTTTTTGGTGCATTTGTGACTGTTTGTGTATGTTTGCATTTGTGCCATTTTATGCATTTTATGTCTCTGTGATTTTTTTTTGCGTTCTTTTGAATGTGCATGCATGTTTGCTGTGTGATTTTTATATTTGTGTGTGGTTGTTTTTGTGAGTATGTGTATGTCTGTTTATGTGATTGTCAATTTATGTCTGTGTGTTTGTGCATTTGCTTTTGTCTGTGTTTATGATTTTGTGTTTGTTTGCATAATTGTGCATGTTTTAGTGTGTATGTTTGAGTGTCAGTGTGCATTTGTGTATGTTTTTATAATTGCTTGTTTGTTTTTATGCATTTATTGTTTATTTGTTAGTGTTTTGTGTGCATTTGCATGTGCCTACATATGAAGAGTTCAGATGCAAAAGCCTCTAAATGCCATTTGAAATTTTCTTCTAAAATGACAATTTTTATCAAGCTTGTATATTTAAGTTCAGGTAATTTCACTTAAATGACAATTAATAGGTAATCTTCATTGCCATTTAAGTGAAATTACTGAACTTAACTATACAAGCTTGATAAAAACTGATAATTTTAGAAGAAAATTTCAAATGGCACTGAACTCTTCATATGTTTTGTTCAGTTTTCTGTGATTGCAATTTGTCTTTGTCCATCTGCATTTGTGTGTGTATGTATTTGAGCTTATTTGTATAAATGCTTGTGTTTGTGTATGTGCATGCATGTTTGTGTATTTGTGCGTGTGTGTGTATCGTGTTTTTTTAATGTATTTGTGTGTGTGGATATTTATGTTGTTGTGGGTTTCTATATATGTGTGTGCCTGCGTATGTTTTTATGTGTGATTTGTGTTCATTATACAGTATGTCTTTTTGCTCTTGCGAATCTCATTTTTGTGTATTTATGTTTCTCTATATCCATAATTGTGTGTATTTCCAGGACAGTCAAGGGGAGGTCACAGACCTGCAGCTTCAGAAGGAGGAGTTGTGCTCTCAGATCCGTGACCTGAGGACCCCTCTCCATCTCTCCTCCGACTCCATCCCTGAACTGAAGAAGAAGCTCCGGGAGCTGGAGACCAGAGACAAGGAGCGCTCGGAGGAGAATCAGCCCGATGACGGCCAGAATCAAACAGCAGGAGCAGGTACAGGAACCCGAGAAACAACCTCTCCACTAAATTACATTTTTGAAAAGGTTCAGAAAGTGAACCTCATTTTCTACATGCTACTCTGAAAATATCTGTGGGGAATTTCAGCGAAAACTTCAGAGACTTTGAGCTAATTTTGAATACACACTCTGGGGACATATTTTACATCTTTTGAGAAGGCATTATACCACCCCTTTAAACAGCAGTTCAATCCAGAGACACTCTATCCCTTACAGCCTTGTTTTCATTCCTAAATATGAACCTACGCTGAAGGTCTTATTCTGCGTTACTGGAATCTGAGTCTTCTGCAGAGCTGCTTTATTGCTGAATCAACTTTATTGTAATTAACACATTTTACAACATGGACACTTACTAAACTGAACTAAATCAACAACGAGCTAAATAACGGCACAGTTTTCTTCTGTAAAGCAGCTTAAAGCTGAATTGAGATCATTTCACAACTGATTATCTTTACACTGATACTGAACTGAACTGAATAAAAACACTTTTAAGCTGCTTTGAAACGATCTTGTATAAAGCGCTGTATAAGTGAGAGTGACTTGACTTGATCTCTGGCCTCTGTCCTCCACAGATGCACTTACGCTTTGAGATGGAGATGGAGAGGATGAAGCAAATCCATCAGAAGGAGCTGGAAGACAAGGACAAGGAACTGGAGGACGTGCAGAAGTCCTCACAGAGACGGGTGAGGGACACAGAATAAATTACAGCTCCACGAACCACCTTACAACCCTGTCTCAAATATCCTTTCCTGTCTGTGTGTGTGTGTGTGTGTGTGTGTGCAGCTCCGACAGCTGGAGATGCAACTGGAACAGGAATATGAGGAGAAACAGATGGTGGTTCATGAGAAGCATGACTTAGAGGGGCTGATTGCTACACTGTGTGAACAGGTAAAACACACATATTTCAACAATTTGACTCATGCACACTCATAATGTGATTATTAAGAGATTTAGAGAATATTGCAATTAAACTTTACCCCATGTAAACTGTAAAACACAATATTTTGATCAAATTGATGCCATTGATGCAATAAAAAGGCATGCAAACACTGTGTGCGAATAAAGTGTGCGTATGCTCATGATGAAGACCGATGATGTGATCATGTTCAGATTCGTAAACATCAGTGGTAAAGAAGGCATCACATTTTGGGGTGAAACTGAGTTGTAGACAACATTGCACGACTTGAATATGATGCAGTAAATAGATGTTTAAAAACATTTAATGAAGACATTTTGGCCCGTCACGAAAAAAATCCAATTCGTCCAAAGAAATGTGTTTTGTATGACGTAAGTAGGTTAAAACAGTGGCCAGTAACACACCTACTGTAGTTATAATGACCCGAATGACACACTGCATCCAACCGTTTTTAACTTTAATTACATTCCAGGCATTATTAAAGGGATACGTCACCTCTGGAAATATGGATGTGTAAACGGGTCATTTGTGTAGAAGAATTGTGAAATTATTTTTGAATTTGGAGCTTTCTAGACTGAGAAAAGCCAGAAAATGAATTTTTGGCTGATGTGGATGAAAGACAACAACTCCCAGAATGCACTTGCTTCGCTGCCCTAGGAGGCCACGCCTACCGGTAACAGAGCGCAGTCGTTAAACAACAAGTCTAGGCTACTAGTGAGTCTCCGTGATTAGTCTGCCCGGGATTTCTAGATCGCCCAAAATGTCCGGGATTTGGCTTTTACGTTCTACAGTCGCCATTTATCATGTTTACTGTGGCTCAGCGGGACGAGCGAAGGTCGCGGGAGAACGGGGCCAGTCATGTTTTACTGTGGTGAGCAGGACAAGTGAGGGCCGCGGGAGAACGGCGCGAGGCCGAGTGGTGTAATTACCGATGAGCGACACCTGTTAGGACGCACCGGTCTCATATCTCTCACGGAGAGCGGGAATTTTCTTAGCAATGTTAAAACGCACATCAACCGATCACTTGTTTAGCGTTCATGTAAACACTACATTCAGATTCACCAATCGGAATGAATTCAGTTAGATTGAAACAAAAGCTGTGCATGTAAACAATGAATGGCGACTGCAGAAAGCAAAAGCTGAATCCCGGACATCGACGGCTCAGACATGTCCGTGAAAAAGAGGATGGTAACCCCTACTACTCAACTTTCTCCACAGAACAAGAGCCTGCTAGCTTAGCTTCCGAAAAAAGATGGCTGACACTATGTGTTCATTCTGTGAGATTCTGATTCTGAGTGAGATCCCACCCTCTATGGGCGGTTGAAGACATGCGGGACAGCCCCTAGTACTGACTGTAGTCTTTAGCCTCTGGCCAAAAGCAATTTTTTCCTGGACAAAAATACATAAATCTCTCAGTCTCAGGGGGCATACGGGGGTGGAAAGCATGGTAATTTGAAAATACTACAGGTTTCCTACTAATATAAAGCTTAATGCTAAATCCTGAAAGATCCCTCTAAATACAGTATATGTAGGTCATTTGGTTTGGCCCAGACACGCTGAATAATAGATCTTAGAGTTAAAGTCACATCGGGGCTTGTGAGGATCTGTAAAGCTGTCATGTCCCTCTGTGTTCTGATATGAGCACGACAGACTGCCTGTCTTCCGTGCCCAGCTCTGAATCCAATGAGCCTCGTCTATCAGTGCTCTTCATTCCCAATGTGTTTGTGGAAATGTTAAAGCTCAGCAAACGTTCGGAACTTCATTTGTATTAACATCTTAATGTCAAAGTGAAATGGAGTTTGAAACCCATTTTACTGCAACACTGTAACGTAATCTGTAGGGCAGGGCTCGAGTTTTATCCTTTGGCAATTGACCGGATGATGAAAATTGAATAGGTTAGAAAATTAAAAAGGAATTTGTGACGTTTCCCCTAAAAGTCAAGTAATTTCATACAAGAGGAGCAACTTACTTGTATTTATGTGTTATAATATAAAGTTACAGTAGTAGCCAAAAGTTATGGATCCTAAAAGTTTAATTAAACCATCAAAATATGAGGAATATGTTTTAATATTTTCAATATGATGGGAAGAAATAACACTAAACCTG
This sequence comes from Hybognathus amarus, assembly GCA_030378365.1. Taxonomy (NCBI): domain Eukaryota; kingdom Metazoa; phylum Chordata; class Actinopteri; order Cypriniformes; family Leuciscidae; genus Hybognathus; species Hybognathus amarus. The sequence continues at coordinate 341,546 of JAQIUQ010001648.1, read as the reverse complement.
GTTAAGGTGTTTATCTGACAAAATTATTTGGCAAGAAAAGACAAGCTATAGGTTTTATTTCACTATGCAAATGCAACATAATCAGTTATTAATATTTTGTTGGTTCTCTCTTGTTTTTGCATGTGTTCATAATGTGTCAACATTGTATCAGATATAAATAATATCAGGATGGCTTCATTAACAGTATTTTTTTATAAGCTTTACATAATGCTTTTGGAATGTTCAGCATTGACTATATTAATTTGACTTTATATATTATTAATATATAAACTACATAGACTTAAAGCTGCAGTCCGACGGTTTTCCTCTTTGTCGCCATCTCTGTTCGAAATCTGCAATTGCAGTTATTCACGTAATTATTAACTTTATGTGAGCTGTGGAGCTGACACCTCGACACGGCACCAGCGCTAGATGAACACAATGTTTGAGAAGAGTGTGCAGCTGTCAGTCACGCGGTGGGTGGATACTGTCATTCAAGAATCACAGATTATTCGTTTTGGAAGTATGACCAACATAAGAAACGTAAAAGTAAGAAACATCCACTTTGTTCTGGTTCTGACATTCCAGTCAATTGCGCTGATTAAATCTAACAATCGCTTATAATCAGGGCTGTCGGTTAAGCGCGTTATTAACGCGTAACGCAAACCCATTTTATTGCGCGTAAATTTTCTTCATGACAGCGAATTAACAGTCTTTTTGGCCTAGCAAACTTTGTAGTTTTCTTTCACATGCTTTTGCAACAGGGCAGGCATGCATGTGCTGCGATATGAACCCATTCATTTCAATGGCTTTCGCCGTGCGAGGACGTTTTGTTGCTTCTCCGGACCAAGCGCAAGTGGATCTAGCTAAGACCGTAAATAATACAACAGGCACGCCGCACACACTCGTTTGGGCTTTCAAGCCGGCCAAATAGTAGGTTAACGTTACGTTTTGAGTGGATGACGAGGCACGAGACGCCGAAATGGATGCCAATGAGATTCTGAATGGAAAGTTTACTTTTAAAAAGTTGCCAAATGGTTCCATTGACAAGACCAAAGTGATCTGTGTGTTTTGTCATTGTGAACTGAGCTATCATCATCGCAGCACGTCCAGTCTGAAATATCGCTTGATGATGGCCAAGCACACACACACACACACACACACAGCTGATGCGAATTCTCCACCCCTCGTCAATATCAGGACCTCGTCAGTATTTCTTCACCCTTTTATTGATGGACAGTGTTACATTGTGTGAGAGATTATTTGCTCCAAGTGAGAATTTTTATTGTGAAATTGAACACAGTATGCCAATGTTGTTTTCAGTAAAAAACATTTGCACAAAGCAAGCCGATCTACTTTACCATGTTGATAAGAGCATTAAAATGAGAAAAAATAATGGGAACAAAAAGAAAATCAAGAGGCAGATAAAGAGTAAGAATGAGATAAAAATGTGTGATTAATCAAGTTAACTATGACATTAATGCAATTAATCATGATTAAATATTTTAATCGTTTGACAGCACTACTTATAAGTTATCATATCACGCAAAACTGTGCAAATTATGCTTTGTGCTCAAATTGTTAATGTTAACAACGTTAGCAAGCATTGCGCAACTACATGTAATGTCCTTCCAATATATATCCTTGTTTTCGCATTTCGCATGCAAAAAAAGAAACTACAGACTGCAGCTTAATATGTTAACTATATAGAGGGAATGCATTGACGTCACTTCCCGACGGAACAGCCCCTCTCAGCCTGACTGAGTGGCAAAAGATCTGCTGCGTGACTGGATTTAATAGGGGAAACTGCGAAAATGCGACTAAAACGAACAATTTTATCAATTTAAACTAAATGTTGGACCCAATATAGTGTTCCTTACAACTTACTAAAGATCCATAATCCGTGGATATTGACATGCAGCCAGTAATCGTGTTGCCTGACATTTATGTTTGCCTGATTTCCACGCCGGGGGAAATAAAAGCAATATAGACAGTAAACATAAAGCAAATTTGCCTGTGAACGCTTTATATAAATACAATATAGGTAAGTCTAAATCCAGGTGATCACTTATATCAGTGTTATATATAGCCTATATATCATCATAACGTCCAGCCATAAAACTTTATAGTTTTTTTTGTTTTGTTTTGTTTTTTGTTTTTGTTCAGTGTTTATTAAGAAACATCCAATAATGCAGAATATGCAATGATAAATATTTAATTGATGAGTTGTTAATATATATAACAATACAAAATATATGGGTATGGTTTTACAGCTAAATTCAGCATATTGACAAAATGATAACTGCAAATCCACCTTTGGCTGACTGGAGTCCAGTTGTTTCTGTGAATTGCAGTGATCCATTTGCTCCTCTTTCTATTCGCAGTCTGTAAAAATGTACCTCAGATTTTTTGTCAAATCTAGTTGTACAGTCAATCGCAAACCTCTTTCCCACTTTTTATGTGTTGTGTTTGTTTTTTGCGGCATTCGCGCTGAAAACATATAGAGCCGCTCAGTCTTTTTGCCACTCACTGTGAGAAACTGCAGGCACGTGACCAGACGGTGACGTTCACGGCGCATTCCCTCTCTTAATCTCGTGGCTATGGGGTCCTTTAGAGATACTGTACACACATTGACCTGAACGTCCTGCCCCTGGGCCATAGTGAGCTCTCTAATGTGACTGTGCTCTGGAAGCGTGATCGATATGATGAAGCTACTTCATCAGCTGCTGTAAACAACGACCCCTGCTTTATGACCCGAGCTGCACGTAAACACCGCTGCTCAAAGTCAGTTTTGTATTGAGTAAGAGGATGTGTAAAGGACCTGCTTTTCATGCATGTATTGACCGAATTGGTTTTGCCAGGGCATGTGTTTTCACTGCCAACCCAAACCTTCAAACGTATTTTTTGTGCATTACTTGAGATTTAACACAATGTTCTATCCATTCTGTAAAATGTTGCATGATGTTCGTCTTTGTAATCTTATAATATATTTATATAATATTATGTTATCTTATGTTATGTTATAATGTTCATCTTTGTAGTCTTCTCTATATATTATATTATATAAGATTATACTATATTATATAAGGTAATATAATATTTAGTAGTAAATATTGTAATTTAGTAAATATAATTAATGTTTTTTTAATACATGTTGCCTTATTTATTAATATATTAGCTATTACCCATCCTGATTTCTGTATATCTGTCCATTAAAAAGCCCATATCTGTCGAGCACTAGTTTTAAATTCTCATTCCTTGTGTATCAGCTCATATTTGGGGCCATAATGATTTATTGAGCTTCGGGGATTTGTTTTGTTTTCCACAAGCAGGAGTTTGTATGTCTCAGTGTTCACGTGTCCAGCATCATTACTCAGTTTCTATGGTCTTAGCCGAGTCTGAAAGTCACCGCTGGTATCCAGAGATGCCCGTCTTTCTCCCAGAACACTTGTGAAGTGTAAAGGCTCTCTGTTTGTGCTTTCAGTGTGATGTATAGATTTCTCTCTCTCTGGTCTCAGGTGGGCCACAGAGACTTTGACGTGGAGAAGAGGTTGAAGCGAGACCTGAAGCGCACACATGCCCTGCTCAGTGATGCCCAGCTGCTGCTGTCCACCGTTGAACAGCCCGGGCAGGGTCATGACCCCGGTGCCAAGGAGCAGCTGGAGAGCTGCGCTGCCAGGTGCCACTGCCAGCATTAACTCAGCATGGCTCACACGCTGCACACATTTATGTCTTTGCATTTTTGGTATTCAAATGTCTCACGGTGAAATCCTTAAAGGGATAGTTCACCCAAAACTTGGTGTCCGACATTCTTCAAAATATCTTATTTTGTGTTCAGCAGAAGGAAATTCATAAAGGTTTTTTTTTTACTTGAGGGTGAGTAAATGTTGATAGAATTTTTGGGTGAACTGTCCCCTTATTGTGTGTGTGTGTGTGTGTGTGTGTGTGTGTATGTGGTTTAAGCTTTATTTGCCCAATACATTTTAAAGTCAGCATGAAATGGAGGTTGTGATAGTGATTCCATACAGTATTGTGACATATATCTGAGTAAAACTGCTTCCTGAACAAGAAAAAAAAAATGTAGGGTGGGACTTGATTTTTGTCCATCAGGAATTGATTGGATGGTTGTTGTTTGCTATTGGTTGATCTCATGTGAGTGACTGATTGCCCCGCCCTCACGCAGTAAACACATCATCAGAGAAGCGAAGAGATGGGTTTTTTTTTTTTTTATAAATACTGCACTATTCCATAAACACTAATATTTCATGGTGACTTAAACATGTTCTAGCACATGTTGTGTATCTGATTGTGCATGTTGTTCTTCTTTGTAGTCTTAAAGGGATAGTTCACTTTGAAATACATTTTTGTGTGTTTTATCTTACCTCAAGGGCATCCAAGATGTAGGTGTCTTTATTTCCACAGTATTTTCAATTTCGATATTTTTAGGTCAAACACGTTCTTGTCTGTCAGTCATATAATGGAGGTCTATGGTCACCACCTCAAAGAGCATGCACAGAGAAGTCCAAATTAAACATGATTTAATGAGCTCGTAAATGTAAGTACACATTGATGGCCTAAGACACGAAACGAGCGGTTTGTGTGAGAAAACGGACAGTATTTATATTGTTTTACCTCTTGTAACCACAGCCACGCCCACGTCCAAGTGATCTGAAGGCGCGGGCGCTTGAGTGTGCAAAAGCATGGTTGTGAAAAAAAAATCAAAGTTGTCTGTTGATGTATCGAAATCGTCTTGAATTGCAATTTCCTGTATATCTAAATATGTTTAGGTCTTCACAGTGAAGGATAACACTTCTGAAATCCCTTTGTAAACAATGAGTGACGCAAACGCGCCTCGCCCTCAGAGTACTTTGGACGTGACCGTGGTTACACAAGGTAAAAGCGTTACAAATACTGTTAGTTTTCTCACACAAACCGCTCGTTTCGATGTCTTAGGCCATCAATGTGTACTTACATTTACGAGTCATTAAATCATGTTTAATTTGGACTTCTCTGTGCATGCTCTTTGAGGTGGTGACCATAGACCTGCATTATATGACTGACAGACAAGAATGGTTTGACCTAAAAATATCAAAATTGAAAATGCTGTGGAAACAAAGACACCTACATCCCTTGAACTGAACTATCCCAAATTCTTAACAAACAATTTTAAATTGTAATTATATTTTATAATATTACTGTTGTTTTACTGGGTTTTTATATTTTATCAAATCAATGTAGCCTAGGTGAGCATAAGATACTTTTTTCAAAAAAATATATTTTTTTCAAAAACTTTCAAAAAAAAAAATCTTAATTATTCCAACCTTTCTTACCAGTAGTGTATGTTTGCATAGTTTGTGTTGTCATGCGCTTGACTTTGTGTACATCTATTTGTTTTCTAGCTGGAGGACAGTGAAAGCAGACGGTTGGAGGCCGAAAGTGTTCAGAAGACTCTCGCTGCGGAGCTGGAGAACGCTCAGAGTCGAGCTGGAGGGCATCTGCAGGCAGAAGAGCCTGGTGAGGCCCAGAGACATGTAATGAAAGTTCACAGGGCCGATCTGAGGTTTATCTGAGTCTGTCTCTGTCTGTTGTCTCAGGTGGATGAGCAGCTGGCTCAGCTACGCTACGAGAGGACAGATCTGATGAAGAGGCTCGAAGGAAGACCAGGAGGACCTCAACGAGCTCATGCAGAAGCACAAAGCCCTCATCGCTCAGGTCTGTGTGTGCTTCACTCTTGGAGAGTTGTTACAGTTGGTTTCAAAATAGTGCAGCTTTTCTGATAATGAGCTCTGTCAGGAAGTGTGTGAAAAAGATATAATTTGTCACATTGCATTGCACTCTCTCATAAAATATCCTCTCTCGCTCTCTCTCTCTGATTCATTTGAGTAAATGTGTGATTCATTTTGCTAAATGGATGACTGGTTAAAAAAAACGGTTTATCCTTTCACTTGAGTCATTCCTTAATAGCGTTTCCAGTCCTTGGGCAACAAAATTAGACATTTTCTTTTTATAGCAAAATAAATATTTATACAACTGATGTTTATGACTATGAGAATACAAAAAATTCATACATTTCGAAATTTAAGATGATGCAGAAGTATTTTTTTTAGATTTTCAGAGGATTCTTATTGTTTGAACTCATCAGGATTTTTTCAAATTATGAAAGAAGATCCATTAGTCTCTAGCATTAGGCGCTAATGCACCTCTAGAGGCCTGGGGAGTGAGGTTTACTCGCACAGCTCCATTACACTCACCCCCCTAAACCTCACTCCCATCCGGGTCACGGCACCAAAGGCAACACCCGGCCTGGGAGGCTCTTACTACCTTTCGTCTGTTACATATACTGTATGTGTGTGTATGTGTGTATGAGGTTATGCAAAATATCCCAAAGCCAACCAAACATGTTTGTTTGTTCCAGTCTTCCAGTGATATCTCTCAGATCCGAGAGCTTCAGGCTGAAATGGAAGAACTGAAGAAACAGCGACAGACCCTACAGGAGGGGGTGAGACAGCCCTGCAGACAAACACACTGAGATATAGACATGAGATGTCCATTAGATGTTCATTCACATGTGGAACCGCAACATATGGACAGTTTGACATGACCCGAGTTACAGTTTGCATACTTACTGACCATGTTACGTACTGCGCTTCTGTTAATAAACTGTGTACTTTTAAGTATAGAGGACACTGATATAAAACTAGATAAAGTTTGAGAAGATAAAGACCATCTTTGATGTTGAACTTTTAAGCACGTTTCTAACATGTTTTGACATGTTGCAGCATTTTTAGCACATTGCTAGCATGTTGCTAACATGATGTTAATCACTAACATGATTCGCTTTCGCTTTAGCATATTGCTAGCAATAGCATGTTGTATCATTTTGCCAACATGTTTTTACACTTTGCTAGCTTGATTTAAAGCTCCACTGGGTAACTCTTTTAGTTTATTCTTTGCTAAAAACACTTAGTTCTTTCAATAATATATGTGCTCATTAATGTACATTTACTTCGTTCAAGTAATAAAGTATTCTCGTGAGTGTATAATATGCCATTGAAAATACATACGGGTAAGGGGTTCTAATGTCGGCTCGCCATGTTGCCCCTCCATCTTGAAAGTACATTAGCCGAAGAGGACATACCCGTTAATTCAAGCTTCGCCTTTGGCGTTTACGTTTGAGTTAACACTCATGGACGAGGTCAAACTGGAGGCCATGTTAATCTTGGACTACATTGGCCACCGTATGAGTTAAAAACGAAATCGGAATTGAGAGGAACAGAAACTAATTTTCACTGGATGTTCATATACCTCTTCACCACTAGATGGGGGTAAAAATCACACAGTGTAGCTTTAACATGTTGCTAGCATGTTTAAACATGTTGATATTATTATGTTATTGATGCTAATATATTTATAGCAAGTACTTGCATAAGTTTCAAGCATGTTTTAGCAGCCTGTTAGCATGATTAACATGTCGTTAGCATTTTCTTTTAGCATGCTGCATCTGAGCACCTATTGCGCCTATTTTCATAGAATTATGATTCGGGACACACATTCTAATCTTACATAGGCCTTATTCATGTTTTTATTTTATTGTAAATTCCTTTCTGCTGAGAAAGTTGAAATAGTGTTTTGTTGACCTTTAAGCGTGTTTCACAAGCATAGTCGTAACCCAGCGGTGCTTATCTTCCCAGCTGCAGGCCAGCGTGGGACGCGTGCAGTTCCTGGAGTCGTCCACGGTGGCCCGCAGCATCGTAAGCAAGCAAGAAGCTCGTATCTGTGATCTAGAGAACAAATTGGAATTCCAGAGAGGACAGGTCAAGAGATTTGAGGTCAGTCCAGCTTCCACTTTATTCTCATTCTCAAAGAGGATCTTTATATAGTGATACGGTGTGTGTATGTGTGTGCAGGTCCTGGTCCTGCGTCTAAGGGACAGTGTGGTGCGGCTGGGTGAGGAGCTGGAGCAGGCGGCCCAGGCCGAGGCCAGAGAGAGGGAGAACTCACGATACTATCAGCAGAGACTGGCGGATATGAGACTGGAAATGGATGACTTGAGTTTCAGAGAACAGGAGAGCAGCCGTCGACGCATGGAGCTGGTGACTGACACACAAACATACCCAGTGTTGTGCCTGAATGCGTTCATATTTTGGGCGAACCTGAACTGAATGTACTGTATTACTGTCTGATGAACGTTACTGTGAACGTGTTCATTCTGGTGTCTGTGAGCGCGCGCTCTCTCAGTTTAACTTCGTTCAATAGGGTGCCAGATTTCAATAGAAAACCCAGCTAAAACACACGTAAACAGGCCTTAATATGTAGTGAAAAAACACCCAATCTGGCAACACCTGTGTCGCACCACGGCCGCCGTCGACAAAGCAGCGAGTGAGGAGGCGTTGTATGATCATTTAAACGGGTTTTATGACGAGGTCAGTGAGGATGGGAAAAATCTTACATTTCTGTGCAAACTTTGCCCGTCGATAAAATAATTGTTGTCTGTGGTTGTATATGGGCTGTGGCAATAATTAAAAAAGGTCGCAACATATGGAAAAAAGAACTATGAACTAGTCAATTTTTTTAGGTATGAACTATGAACTGAACTAGTTTGAATTTTGTTTTGTTTTTGAAAGCGTTTCTTGCTCACCAAGGTTGCATTTAATTGATCAAAAATACAATAATAACAGTAATATTCTGAAATATTATTACAGTATAGAACAACCATTTTCTATTTGAATATATTGTAAAATGTAATTTATTCCTGTGATCAAAGCTGAATTTTCAGCATCATTTCTCCAGTCTTCAGTGTCACATGATCCTTCAGAAATCATTCTAATATGATGATTTTCTGCACAAGAAACATTTCTTATTATTATCAATGTTGAAAGCAGCTGTAATATTACTATTTTACAATTATCATTAATTAACTATAATATTAATTATATTATATTAATATTATAATTATATTATAATATAAATAATTATTAATTATTTATTCATATTTTTTAAAGCACTATCTTACAAATAACCGTAAAATGTCTTTAAGATGCTTTGATGAGCATAAAGTTCAAAAGAACAGCATTTATTTGAAATACAATCTTTGGTAATATTATAAACATCTTCACTGTCACTTTTGATTAATTTAATGCATCATTGCCCAAGAAATTTGTAGAGTGTGTGTATATGTATTTATATATATATATATATATATATATATAGTAGGGCTGTCCGTTAAACGCGTTATTAATGCCGTTAACGCAAACCCATTTTAATGGCGTTAATTTTTTTTTATTACACGATTAACGGTCATTTTGTCCTAGCAAACTTTGTAGTTTTCTTTCACATGCTTTTGCAACAGGATGTGGCATACGTGTGCTGCTCTATGAAACCCATTCATTTCAATGGCTTGTGCAGCGCAAAGCCATTTTGTTGCTTCGTCAACCACAGCGCAAGCGGATCTAGCAAGACTCGCAAACAAAACAACAGACACGCCGCACACACTCATTTGGGCTTGCTAGCTGGCCAAATAGTTGGTTAACGTTACGTTTTGAGTGTGAGACGCCGGAATGGATGCCAATAAGATTCTAAATGGAAAGTTTACCTTTAAAAAGTTGCCAAATGGTTCTATTGATAAGACTAAAGTGATCTGTGTGTTTTGTCGTTGTGAACTGAGCTATCATCATCGCAGCACGTCCAGTCTGAAATACCGCTTGATGATGGCCAAGCACACACACACACAGCTGATGCGAATTCTCCACCCCTTGTCAATATCAGGACCTCGTCAGTATTTCTTTCACAATTTTATTGATGGACAGTGTTACATTGTGTCAGAGATTATTTGCTCCAAGTGAGAATTCTAGTGAATTTGAACACAATGTTGTTTTCAATAAAAAACATTTGCACAAAGCAAGCCGATCCACTTTTCCATGTTGATAAGAGCATTAAAATGCGAAAAAATTATGGGACAAAAAGAAATCAAGAGACATTTAAAATAAATACAAATGTGCGATTAATTGCAATTAATCGCGAAGTTATACTGACATTAATGTGATTAATCGCGATTAAATATTTTAATCATTTGAAAGCACTAATATATATATATATATATATACTGACCACAAACCATTTATTGGTAGTGTGTATATCAGTTAATGCCAATAAATAAAAACAAATAAGGGACAATAACTGATATCACTAAGAATAAAATCTTATACCATTTTTGTAATATCATCTAAAAATGCTGCAATCATTTTTGATCTTTGAATTTGTCTTGAGAATGTACATTAAAATTGAACAGCTTTTGTGAAACTGTCCTCATAACTAATGTATTCATATCTACAGCCGCTCGGTGCATTTTCCTCTTAGTGGCCGCCCACGAGCCCGACACGTTATTGCCCAGGAGAATACACCGAACTCTCCTGAAAAACCTGTAAAATTTCAGCATTCAACACAGAGGAGTCCTTGCGTCAGTACAGCACCTGCCGGCGTATGATGCATTTTGACCTGCGTTCTGAGAGTCAAATTATGAATATTAGCTACAGTGTTACCGGTGCCTGGCGCATACACAAAGAGTGAAGTCTGGGATGCGTTCCTTCCCGATGCTGAGACACGCGCACACACATGCTGAGGCTCTCCAGGTTATTGGTTATGAAAGGGAGGGGGCAACAGCGAAGGTGTGGTTGTCATGGAGATGAGAGGAGAGGAATGGGATTTGTTGTATCAATAACCTTGAGGAGACAATGGGAATTAATCATAGACAGACAGTGGCGGCTCGTCCAGCATGAGACTGGGGAAGAGGAAAATGAATCGTGTAATCAGTCGCTCCACTGGCTCTCGAGCGCTCATTATCAAATTATTCTGTAAACAAGAGTTCGCGATCGATAGCGCAAGATTGTCCTTTAGCAAACAAGCACTTCAGAAGTTAACGAGAAAGGCTTGCCAAAAAACACTGTAATATAATGATTTGATTTTTTCTCTGTATAAATTAAGGCCAGTACAATAAGTACATTAAATGTAACTTTTGTATTTTGTAAAGTATTTTAATTTAATTATATATAGTATAAATGTACATTAAAATTGAGAAGTAAGGGAGAAATGTACTTTTCATTTAATTTTATATTTATTAGTTGCCAAAAGTGATGTCTGGAAGAGATATTTGTTTTTAATGTCCCAATTAAACCTCAAAATATGAGGAAAATATTTAATGTTTTTTTAAATAGGCTATTTTAAATGTGAGGGAACAAAAAAAACAACTTATTTGACAAAAAAGGTTTTATTTATATGCAAAAAAAAAAGCATGCATACTGTGCATAAAAAGCATACATTGACCACAGCATAATCAGTTATTTATATTTTGTCGGTTTTCACTTATTTATGCATGTGTTCATAATCTCTTTGATTGTCAGTCTGGCCCAAAATAATGTCCACACAATTTGGCATGTTTCATTCAGTTATCACAAATAAAACAATTGACTCCAAGAACGACTTTGCAATATTCTTACAAAAATTGCAATATGCAATTTTATAAATATATATTCTTAGTGGCTCGTAAAATAAGGTTTTTTTTTTTTTTTTTGCCAAATTTAATTTTTGAGGTGAATTAAATGTTTCACCTGTATACTCTTAATAAAATATTAATCCTGAAAAAATATTGATAAATGTTTAAATATAAATATTCACAGTTACAGTTTTTGGTTTTTTAATTGTGTTGTTTTTGGTGTTAAAAAATATAAAAGGATAAAAACAACTCTGTAGGCCTCATTCATAACCTCTTTTTTCTAACCACATTTTATGCTTTCTTAAAGGGAAAGTTCACTTTGAAATTAATTTTAGGTATGTTTTAGCTTACCTCAAGGGCATCCAAGATGTAGGTGTCTTTGTTTCCACAGTAGTTTCAATTTTTATATTTTTAGGTCAAACCGTACTTGTCTGTCAGTCATATAATGCAGGTCTATGGTCACCACCTCAAAGAGCTCGTTTTGTGTCTTAGGGCATCATTGTGTACTTACATTTATAAAAACATTAAATCATGTTAAATTTGGACTTCTCTGTGCATGCTCTTTGAGGTGGTTACCATAGACCTGCATTATATGACTGACAGACAAGAACGGTTTGAACTAAAAATGTCAAAATTGAAACTACTGCGGAAACAAAGACACCTACATCTTGGATGCCCTTGAAGTAAACTAAACATACCAAAAATTAATTTCAAAGTGAACTATCCCTTTAAGAAAATGTGAGCGGTGTACTGAATAATGCCAGCTTTCGCGAACAGTTAATTAATTGGCCATATTTTGAGATTAAACACCTGGATAATGATTTCTCTTGTCCTGATGCAAGGTCTTTATTCCTCTGGAGATTAAGCGTGACCGTCACACGTTATCTGATTTTATCTTGTCTTATCTGTTTCCAGGAAATGCAAGTGGAAGAGCTTAGCGCAGTAAGACAGACCCTGCAAGCTGATCTAGAGACATCAATCCGTCGTATCGTTGATCTACAAGCTGCGCTGGAGGAGGTGGAGTCCAGCGATGAAAGTGATACTGAAAGGTATTGCTAGCGCTGTGTGCCTGACCATTTCTTTTTCCATTTGCATTCCTCAGTCTAGCATAGCAAGGGGACGCTGTCTGCATTTACATGGATTGTAATCGGACTTGTCGTACAGTCGGTCACACACAAAAGTCACATGTCACCACGCCAATCGGAATAAAATTGGCCAAATTCTGTTCAAATTTCATTCGGATTCTAAGAGGTGCTTTAACCTTCAAATGGTCTTCGTTTCCTGTTTACACTTCTGGGCTTCTGGGTCTAGACGACCCCAACAATTGATTGAGTAATTGTACAAAAAAAATGATCATACAAATCATACAAATAATATATATATATATATATTTTTACTTCTCATCTATTCATTAATGCTGTGTTTTTGGAGATATAAGTAATTTTGTATCCATATACCACACAATTCCTCAACTACACCATTAGCTTGCATATGAAATATAATTTTTTTATGATACATTGCATTTATGCTCTAGTACTAGGCCTTTATTTCTGTGTAAAAAAATTCAGATTTATGCCAGTTTTTTAGTTTTTTTTTGACACATGAAGAAAATATATTTAGTTTTTTTTTTACATTTTCCATTCATTTCAATGTGGGGTAATATTGGACCCTGAAGACCAGAAGTGTAATAATTTTCCAAAAACCAAATCAAGCCCAGTTTTTTTATGTGTATAGATAGATTATGTATGAAAAGTCAGATGAAGTAAAAAGTCGGTTGGGGTTGTATAGACCCCATGACCCGATTGAGGGTTAAACCTTTTCTAATCTGATCGAGAGGACCTGTAAACACTTGATCGAATTGAAAACCGAAACTGGAAAGTACTGCGCATGTGCAGTGATGTGGAGATACCGTAATGACGTATGACGTGTGGAATGAGCCGTTGTTGTTGAATATAGTGCCATAAATGACTGCAAATCCTCCTTCCACTCATCGTCTGCATCGTCCCACCGGTCCTTGCATCGGACGCCTTGTTTTCGGGCGCAGGAAGGGGCGTTTTTATTGCTTGATTAATGTAAAGAGGATGGCACAACATTTCATGTGCTGGTCATATAATAATTAGAGCCTGAAATAGATAAAGCAATGTAGGAGAATAGTATGTGCAAACAGAGAAAAACATGCACGTCAAAAAATCAATTCCGATTTGAAGCTTGTGACATAAACACACCAACCTGATCACTATTTAGCGTTAATGTGAACATCACATACCGATTCATCATTCACTGATTGAAACAAAAGGTGTCCATGTAAATGTAGCCACTGTCTGAAACCCAGTTTGCACACTATACATACTATATAGTATTCAAGATTGTGATTGGTGTGTTCCAAATCATAGTGTGTTGAAAATAGTGTGCTAAAGTTGCCTGGATAGTGTACATGCTTTCTGTGCTATTGTTGCCCAACAGAAGAGTTTGGGACTATTTAAATTATTATTATTTTTTGTAATTCAGCCTAAATATATTTACATATAAAACATATTTATATTTACAATAGGGCTGGGCAACGATTAATCGCGATTAATCGCATCCAAAATAAAAGTTTGTGTTTACATAATATATGTGTGTGTAGTGTGTATAATTATTTTGCATATATAAATACACATGCATGTATATATTGAAGAAATATTTGCATGAATATACTGTATATATATTTATACATAATTTATATTAAATATATATATTAATATTTTAAATATTAATAACAAATTTTTCTTAAATATATACATGCACTTGTGTAAATTTTTATATGCAAAATAATTATTTAATTACAATAATTTAATTATTTAATTACACACTACACACACATATGTATGCAAACACAAACTTTTATTTTGGATGCAATTAATCAGTCAATCATTGCCCAGCCCTAATTTACAACTTAAATGTATTTTTCACCAAACCCAACTTTATATTACAGCATGTATATACACAGTTTGTATAGACTGTACACTGCTGTGTATATATATATATATATATATATATATATATATATATATAAACAGTGTACAAACGGTGTATATTTAGCATATACTGTGTGTACTTTATATGTGTAGTTTTTTTTTCCTTTTGGATTTAAAGTTACTTGCTGTTACTTTTAATTGCTTTCATTCATTTTCAGTTGAGCTGAAATGTTGAAATGTGAAGAGATTTTCCTCACGGCCCAAAATCAAGGCTAATCTTAGCTACTGTAAACGCTTCAATAATGCCTTCCTCCCTCGACACCCAGAGTAAAATGCAGTCTGATGTATCAGAGTTCACAGGCTTTGATCTTCTCCGCCAGACTTCCCGAAAATATTCGATATCCTTGCTTTTGCTCGTACCTCCAACCAGTTGAGCTTTCCATGCCTCTGCCGTACTGACTGCGTCTCCCTCTTCACACAGTGTGCAGACGGCTGTGGAGTCCTTCTCTAGAAGGACAGATCTGTAAGCACTCCATTCCCATCATGCATCCATGTTCATATGTGTTATGCATTTGGGAATGAGCAATGTGGATGAATGCGGATTACAAACTAGGCTAATGGCTTTGTATTGAACTGGACGATATAGGGGACAAAATATGATTTCCTTTTGAATTTATAGGATTTATCTGAAATTACTTTTAAATATATGCAATTTGAGTGAGTTTTACTCATTGATATTTTAACATAAAAAATTAATTCTGAACCTTTAATTCATATATTTGTATAATTACATTTAAAATTTTTCAAATTGCAATTTTTGTCATTTTATTTTGTTACAGTATACATTTTAATTAGGGCTGTGCAATAGTTAATTGCGATTAATCGCATCCAAAATAAAAGTCTGTGCTTACATAATATATTTGTGTGTGCTGTATATAATTACTTTTTATATATAAATACCTATGCATGCATGTATATATTTAAGAATTATTTGTGCTTAAATTCTGTATGTATATATATATATATATATATATATATATATATATATATATATACAGTATATATATATATATATATATATATATATATATATATATATATATATAAATACATAATCTATATTATATAAATATAAATATTTTATATATGAATAACACATTTTCATAAATATATACATGCATGTGTGTGTATTTATATATACAAAATAATTATATACAGCACACACAAATATATAAACACAGACTTTTATTTTGGATGCAATTAATCGCAATTAATTTTTGCACAGCCCTAATTTTAATTTAATAAAACTAAACAAAAAGTAGCAAATACAGATAGTGTTGAAATGTGAGATGCTCTTAAAATATTAATCTCAGCATTCTCATACTCACAAACGCATGTGGGACTAGTTTAATGACAGAAACCTAATAGCCTAATAAAAACTGCATTAAAGTCATCAAGGATGTTGCTAAATTTTATATTGCCCAGAAAATTTATTGCAAATATATTCCCTATATTTTCACGGCTCTGGTTGCATAACACATTAACGTTTGCTGCAACATGAAATGCACTGCTTTATGCAGTACGATTTACTTTATTGCGTATTAAGGCACGGCAACTCTTTGTCAACCGTGGCTTAATGGTTTTGGTGGATTCTAAACACCTAACCATCCTTCTCTCAAAAACTGACAAGCAAAAATTGATGGATGAGCCAGGGCTGTGTTTGGCTGTTAATGTGGCTTGCTTACTTGCTCAGTACTGTAAGTGTGTGTGTGTGAACTTGTGTAAGGTCACAGTTTCCTTTCACACGACATAGAGATGGTCAGAGAGTCTCTGTTGAGCGGATGTGAACAGACACCTCTCGTTGAACACAAAACCGCCACATACCCACACTGACTGTTTAAATGCGAGAAGCTTTCCTCTGTGCTAGAGTCCTTTAAAAGTTCACCAGCTGTGATATGCTTTGTCTTCTGAATAATGCATGTGCGTTAGCTGAGACCCCCGCGTCTCTCTCTTTCAATTGTCTGTGTGAGCGAAAAAGGGAAAAATGAACTGTGTTGCGGTTGCTTAAATCTCTGTACGACTGAGGTGAGACCGATTGCAAGAGCGGGGTAAGAGTGAACCCAGTGCATATACAAGCAAATTAACAATGTTTTTGTTACTTTAAATGTTTTCATAAAAGCTTCTGGAAGCTAGAATAAGTTTGACGCAATATCGCTGTTGCAAAATGTAGTGGTTGCCATTTTAAGGAATTGATGTGCATAAAACCCGAAAGGGTTTCAAAAAGCTAGATCCCACAATCCCACAATGCATTGCAATAAACAAGTTGAGCAGAATGCTAATTATAAATATTTTAAAAACAGAGACGTTGTTCCATTATTTATCCCCTTCCATGACCCCCTTTTTTTAACTAAAGCTAATTATTATTATTTTTTAAATTAACGTTTCCTGCATATTTGAACCCTTTCCATCTTTTCACACTGATTGAGGGACTCCAGAAGGAAACACCAATGCATTTAAGGAGTAGTTCACTTTAAAAACATTTTTTGCTGATAATTTACTCACCCCATGTCATCCAAGATGTCCATGTTTTTCTTTCTTCAGTCGAAAAGAAATTAAGGGTGTATTCACACCAGGAAAGTCCGATAGTTCACTTGCTTTGGTCCGGACCAAATAAATTTATTTATTTATTTTTTGGTACGGTTCGCTTTCACACTGCTCTTGTTGCAAGTGAACCAAAATTTGTAAACAAAACCACACGTGTGCTAAGGTCGTCCATTCATTGGACAAGGATTCTCAAGGGAAATCAGGAAGTGCAAAAAAGGCTCAGCATGGAGATATTTCGTACTGCAATATTTGTTCTTTTACTAATTTTGTGTTATTCTGTACAAACACAATATGAAGAAACTAATGAGTATCATATGATTCAATGTCATCTATACGATGTTTTAATTCGGATTTTGAGAAGACGACAGAGTGTAACGTTTGAGTGGATCTATTGACGCGGGGAAATACGGCAACTCTCATTTCTCATGCATCTTTTCATTCGACCATCTACTTTTTTTAATCTCTGGGCAACATCTCAACTTTGCGTTACAAGTGGCATTGAGCAGAAGACAGATAAGGTAAAGTTTTCATTCATAGAGAGGGGCTATGTTCACACATTCAATTGCGATTCATGCCTGAACTGAACACATTCAATTGCGATTCATTGCGATTAAGTTTGTCCAGTTTAACGTAAATTAACGCAGTATCATCCTTGTATTGTAACTATCCTTACATTAATAATAATAATAATAATTCATTACATTTATATAGCGCTTTCCTCGGCACTCAAAACGCTTTACATACAGTAGAAGGGGGAATCTCGTCAACCACCACCAAATTGTGGTGAACTGCAAATGCTTTATGAACAGCAAATGATTTTTTTTTTTTGCATCTATGCGCGATTAGACTAAAGAGATCGCTCTGTATGTGAATGTCTTGATGCACACACTCATTCATTCATTCATTCATTCCATTCTAATGATGCACATACGACGCGGAGAAAGACGCGCAACAGCATCGTGTGGCCAGACAGCGCGCATATTCTCTTTCGACTCAGTGCTTTCTTGCAATTGGGTCGGTTCATGTTCACACCGTAAACGAATTGTACCAGAGTTCGTTTGGAACCGGTGACTAAGAGTTCGATTCAGAATCAAACCAAACAAGGCAGGTGTGAATACACCCTAAGGTTTTTGATGAAAACATTCCAGGATTTTCTCCATATAATGGACTTCATTGGGAACCAAGCGGTTCAAGGTCCAAATGACCGATTCACTGCAGCTTCAAAGGGCTTTAAACGACACCAGACGATGAATAAGGGTCTTATCTTAAGACCCTTGGAGTCATGACTCGAAAAAGATTTGTTCATTTTGATAAACGAGTTCATACAGGAGAGTCATGAAAGCGCATCACAGAACAGAGCAGAGGCGAGCATTTGTGCTTATAAAACTTAAACTTTTGTATTTATTTTTTAAATGAAGGATCGTTTTGCCAGATATAGACCCTTATTCATCGTCTGGTGTTGTTTAAAGCCCTTTGAAGCTGCACTGAAACTCTCATTTGGACCTTGAACGGTTTGGTTCCCATTAAAGTCCATTATATGGAGTAATGTTTTCATCAAAAACCTCAATTTCTTTTCACCTGAAGATAGAATGACATGGACATCTTGGATGACATTGGGGTGAGTAAATTATCAGCAAAAGTTTTTTTGAGTGATCTTCAAAGTGATCTTCAAATTCAAAAAGGAAAAATACATTCTTTATTGGCATTGATGGTTCCATGAAAAACCTTTAACATCCATGTATCCTTTCAATTGCACAAAAGGTTCTTTATAATGAAAAATAGTTCTTCAGATTATTAAAATATTCTTCACATTTGGAAAAAATCAGTCTTAACAATTGTTCACAGAAATGTTCTTTGGCAAACCCAATATGGTTCTTCTATTGCATCGCTATGAAAACCCTCTTTTTAGTGTAGGATGCTCCATTAGAAGGTGTAGCTGCCTGTTTAGGCAGTAAGGCAGCTCACTAGCTCTTGGATCAAAGCTTATGTTTTGGGATCTCAGGCAAACAGCTTTAGTAAGTCTGTAAACAGGCTGTGGATCAGTGCTTTGTGTCCCTACGAGTCCTGATGATGACAGCACTCTCAAGACTAATGAACTCACAGTTCACTGAACACACATGTCCTGCTGGGTAGCAATGAGGATTTCAGAGCTAATATCCACCCCATGGGTGGCGTTACAGCACCCATCATGAGAGATCTCATCTCAAGCCATGTGCATGATCATATTATATCATGTCATATTCTGTATGCAGGCTTATATTGATTCGAATCGCTTGTGCTGTGAGAGCATGTTGCACAACTGTTGATCTTTCCAATGAAAGGCATTACATCATTTTTCACTGGAAAATTGAGTGACATGGGGTTTGAATTTCAGCGACACCATGTCCAGTGTTGGATCCAGTGTGGGCACCGAAGACGTTGGTGAAGGGATCCGTCATTGGGCGGGTGTGCCGCGAGGGGGCCGAGGAGGTGGAACTTCTCCTTACGCAGGAAGCAGTTCTGGACGTCAGTCTGTCACCGACACCATGAGCACCTACAGTTTCAGGTAACATACCAACAAAAGCCAATCAGCACTAGTGTATTTCAATAAACGAGATTACACGATCAGGCCAGATTGGGTAAATTGTAATTTTTTTAGAAGACACAGTAGGAGCATATTGGTGATATCGCATGCCTCTAATTCTGTATGAAACACAAAAGAAGATTATTTCAGTCATTATTTCTGTAAAATTAAAGTCGACTCTGAAAAAAAACCAATAGGATTATTTTTCCATTGGCCTTTGGATCATAGCAGAAAATGATCTCCAAGAAAAGTTTAGGATTCTGAAACGTTTTGTTCATCATAAAATTCTTCACAAATTATCACATTGAATTTTGAAGCCTAAATACAATCGGTAGAAGTAAAAATCTACATGTAGACTATAGCCACGTTTCCACCGCAGGACCTTTTCCCAGGAACTAGAGACTTTGGGTCGGTAGTTGTATTGTGTGTTTTGACCGCAGGAACCAAGGTCTTAATGAAGTTCCAGGTAAAAACTTCCCCATCAGAAAGTCCCTGCTCGTGAGGTAGTTGCTTTTTCAGTAGTTCAGTGGGACATGGGCGCTGAACATGATGATTGGTAGCCTGGCTAACGCCAGACAACGTATCATTGAGAATGAAACGTGGTCTGGAAACCACATGTTCATTTTCTCGTATTTGAGGCGTGGTTTGCGAATTCCCAGAGCCGCATTGCTGGGTGCTACGAATGTCTATCAAATGCACCTGTACATCCATCAAATGCGCCTGTGCTCCCTCCCCGTTCTGTGATTGGTTCCCTATTTCAGGGGAAAATTTGGTTCATGGTATCCAGACTGCCTAGCAGCGCAAATAAAATCGTGCTGCGGCAAGGCAGCATGGGGAAACCCAGGCTAGATGATTGGTTGAGTCCACGCAGGATTTTATTTCAACCACCAACTTTTTTGCGGTGCCTGCAGTAAGAGTTGTTTGCTATTCTAATCAACAATGGAGTTTTTAAAAAAAGACCAATGGACCAACTACGAGGTTCAGACTTTATTAAGCTTATATGTCGAATACAAAATCCAGCGGGAACTGGAAAATCGCCGCATACCTATCACCAGACAAAAGCCGCGTTTCCACCGCAGGAACTTTCCCCAGGAACTAGGAACTTTGGGGTGGTATTCGATGTGTTTACTCTGCAGGAACCAGGGTCTAAATGGAGTTCCGGGTAAAAAATCCCCGGGATTTTTTCCCAGTTGAGGGGTGGGACTTATGCACTGAACATGCTGATTGGTTCTTACCACTTGTTCTTTCTGCCCGATGGTGCGCGTTCATCCCATCCATCTCACGGTCAAGTCCGCTGATAACAAACGTCTACTTTTATATCTAGCATTACGAGCTTTCTGAATACGCTTTGGGTGCCCATCTCTTTTCTGCCGTTTTGTTAATTACCTCGTTAGTAAATCAATCGCTCACAAAAGCAGCACAGCTTGAATCTCCTCCATACAAAACTCAAAATGCAGTTAAAGCACTCAAAACTCAAAACAAACGCATGGCGCAGACTGGGAGGAGCAGTGCGCACGCAGTTCAACGTCACTAATCTTCCCACCCCGGACTGGTACTTTAGTCCGCTGTGTAACGCAGTAAGCAAGCGGTCTGGGGCAAAAAAAGTTCCTATGAAAAAAGTTCCTGGGACAAATATTTCCTGGTAATGGGCTCTATGCATGGCGGTATTTCTGGTGAAGGTCTAAGGATGCTCGATAACTTCCGCCGATCGTAGAGTCCAATGCAATACCGAGAATTTATATTGGTTTTTATACTCTATGGCTATACTAAAGAAATGATAGTCACAAAAACAGACAAAACAGACACCCCTCATTTTGTTTATGCTTCTTTTTTAAATTTTATTAAGTAAGCATAACTATATATAAAATTATATCTAAACTTATTCAAGTTTCAGTTTCAAAGACAGTAAATTTTGAAGACTCTGCCATAATCCTGTTTTCCGCAGTTTTCTCCGCTTTAAATCTCCCAGCCGGAAACTGAAGAGCATCCTTATGTCAAATGCGGAACTTGTGCATGCATATAGCCTATTGCGGTGGAAACGCAGCTTAATTTGCCTAATCTTTAGGGTGCTTTAGACCGCAATGGAAACACGGTCAGCAACAGGTCTGGGGGAAAAAGTTCCTGGGACAAATTTTTCCAGGTAATTTGGGTGGAAGCGCAGCTTTATCTTGCAAGAGCATGCTTATAAACGCAAGGCTGTGAATGCAGATTACTGAGTAGATCAGTATACCTGTTCACCATGATGAGGTTTACATGTAGTCCTTAACCTGTAGTCCCGTTTAGCAACTTAACAACCACCTTTTTAAGACAACCATACGTCATTCATTCAAGATCGGCATAAAAGGGTAAGCAAACAATGGTGCAAAAGTCTGCATTAAAAACATATGAGCAACTAAACACTGCATTTCAGCTTCAAAAACTTTTAAAGTTATTGTTTAGTTGCTCATTCTGACGGTCTTCGTGAACAAGGCCTTGTTTCCTAGCAGACCGTTACAGACTCTGGAAAATCTAGACTTCTGACTTTGCAAGAGTGTTTCTAATTTTGTCTGCCTTATGCATCGGACATTTAACGAACGAGTGTAGCCTATGACTTTGTAAAGATTGACAAATTAATTAGTCAGTTAGTCATGTCTTTTCAGATACCACAAAACATCTCCTTTTGTGTTCCATGGAAGCAAAAAAAAAACCCAAATGTGTAAACCCTTACACATTAATTACACTCATTTACACATGAGACTAAGCAATAACAAAAGACTTATCCTTAGATATCTATGCATCGTTATTGTCTTTTATTTCCCACGATAGATCTTGCACGCAAGACATAGACGACGAAGACGTCAAAGAAAGTTCTGGAGGTCTTGGCAGAGCGTCGTCATCCACGGCCCTATCTGAGCTTCTGGAGGGTCTGAGGAAGAAGCGTGCTGGGTGGGAAAAAGGCTCTGAGGCAGGCGAGGGTAGCACAGTGTCCCTTCCCATCTATCAGACGACAGGGGCCTCCACCCTACGCCGCAGGGCTTCAGCACTGTCGCTAGAAGCAGAGGAAGGTCTGGAGGACCTGCCTCGAACCCGGCATTCTGAAACCTCCTAGTCCGCACTTACCCCGTGCCATCAGCCTCCGCTCCCTATCCGAGGCAAGCCCAACATCCTCCACCACCACGACCACCACAGGAAAGATGAACCGCTTCAGCTCCTGTGACTCCCTTGCCTCCCGTGACCTCTACCTCAAGTTCCCGCCGCAACTTGTCCAACCTCGCCATCCCTGAGGAAGGGGAAGAGGAGCCCAGCTCAAAAGCCATGCCTGCTCTTGGTTCCTATCAACCAATCCGCCATCGCCTACTTGGTGGCCTGGTGGCCGAAACCGGAGAGTCGCAATTTGGAGCAGAACCCCTTGTGTTCCAGAATCGCAGACTCATGGGAAATCAGGAGAGGGCCGGAGTCGATGCGGGGGACACCAGCTCAGACATTCTCCCAGCAATCCGACGAGCGCAGTCCACCAGCAGTCTGGCTTCTAGCGGCTCCAGAACAGGCCAGAGACGAGCTCTTCAGCGTGCACTTTGGGGAGTTGCCACCGTCCAGAGCGTCACGTCAGGGAGTCAGACTCGGACTCTTCAAGTTCTGGTGGATCTCAGAAGCGCCGTGGGCCTCGAGGAGAGCGGCTGGAAGCCGAGGGCAGCGAGGATGTCAACTCCGTGATGAAGAAGTACCTCAAAAAAGCAGAAGTCGACTAGAAGACTCAACAAGGTTAAGCTTAAAACTGCATTGGCCTGCATTACATTTTAAGGGGGTCATATGATGAGGAACCTAATTTCCTTTGATACTTTAAGGTAGTTTGTACTGAAACATACTTTGACTTTGGCTACGTTCACACTGCAGTCTGAAACGACCTAATTCCGATTTTTTTGCCCATATGCGACCTGTATCCGATTTTTTCATGACAGTCTGAACGACACAGATCCGATCTTTTGGAATGCGACCCAGGCCACTTGGGTATGTGGTCCAAATCCGATATGTATCCGATCTTTTGAAATGCGACTGCAATCTGAACGGCCAGGTCACATATATCCGACACGCACGTCATTGCACGCACCTGTAGATCGCGAATACACTCCCACCCCACGTGTTTCTGCACTGTTATGGGCCGCCGCAGACGTGTCTCTTCCCGTGACAGAGTTGATCGGAGGCGCTCACAAACATAATCGAAGGTGGATCTGGTCATTCGGAAGTTACTGATGAATTCAGTATCCCACCACTCCGGGCTGCGACACTGCACCCACACGTTTCTCTGTTTCATTTTTTCTTAAAACAAAAAGATTGTAAGTGTGCTGGCTCTGTTGTGAAAATAACTTTAATATTGCTAAACGAGCTCCACTGTAAGACATCCATTTAGCTACTTCCGCAAACAACAAGTGACGTCGTTGACCATTGAGTACTCTTCTGCGCATGCGGGTCACTTCTGGGTCATTTCACGTTCACACAGGAGATCACAAAAGGTCGCATTTAATTGGAAATGTGAACGGCCTTGCAAAAAAATCGAATTTTTCAAAAAATCGGAATTGAGCATTAAGCCCTGCAGTGTGAACGCAGCCTTTGAGATCTCAAAACTATTTGTCAGTATTGTTTGTGTTTATGTTGCATTTCGACAACATTTTCTGTCAGTTAACAAATTGGTCTAGAGGAATACTTAGAGGATTCTTTATTGCGAGAAGCATGGATTGTTGGGCCTGGATTGTTTTGTGATCCAATCACAATGTAATGTAGGCTATTGCTAATTTCATATGCGAAGTGTTTGTTTACATGGAAGTCTTTAAGGCACGGCTGCAAAAAAATAGTTTTAGGGTCATAGAATATAATCATGAGAAACTTTTTTTTGCATTATAAAAAGTGTATGACCCCTTTAAATGACAGCGGAAAAATAAGTATATTTAATTGTGAAAGGAGGTGATCATTTAGTCACTATTTTTTTTTCTCTCCTAACAGGATAGATTGTGTGGAGAATCACCCCGTCCAGAATGCATTTAACTGGAAGCACAAATACACTGAGGATTTATTTTGAGCACTGTTTGTACACATAAATAGAGATGTTAAAGCGAACATATTTAATTCCTAAAATTCTCACTGTAAACATGCCCTTTATTTGAGCTATGCGGATACCCGTGAGGGCTTCAGGTCAGGTAAATGAATCTTGACCAGCGAGCGCTGTCTTTCTCTCTCAGCAGTCAGTGCAAATTTGTTGAACTCCAACAGATGTAAATAAAAACGTCAAGCAGAATCATTGGTATTTGCTTCTGACCTTTCAAAGGAGAGCAGCATCACATTCACAGAGGAAAACAGCTGAAATTGAGCAGTTTTACCAAGCAGAGGATGTCCAAAATAATTGACTGGCCTTTTTTCTCCAATTGAATCATTAACATATTTGCCTAGGAAGGAAGAGAGGGAGAGGATAGTTTGGACACCAGAGGACGTTTTTGAAGCCAATAAACACACCTGTGCTCAATCCAAGTTGCTTAGATAGAGAAAAATGCTTCATTTGTTAATTACCACAATCTAAACTCTTTGATATCAATCAAGGTTACAGTTAGGCAATAACAAAAGTAAATATGGCCAATTTGGGAGGTTTTTAAAAGCAGAAATGGGACGCTTATTTTATTAAAACTCATGTAATATTTGAACTGTAAAGTCATTTGTCATGGCAATGAAGTGTTTTTTTTTCACATTTACCAGATGCTTTTATCCAAAGAAAGTTTGTTTAAAGTCCCCGTGAACCGGAAGTGGCAAACGATTTTTCTCCAGTGCTGTGACGTATTTCCAAGCGAAACGGAATATTGAACAGAGGGCAGGGTTTTACTCTAGCGCTCCTCCTCTCCATCTCTCACTCATAGCAAACTAACGGTTTGAGGGGAGTGGTTAAGCGTTTCCCCACCCAAGCGGTGAAACCTACGTCATCAGAAAAAGAAACCATTCCAGACCGGAAGTAACTTTTCAGATTTTGATTAAAGATTACCCAGGTAAAACATTTTTTTATATATAGATTTACTTGCACGGATTAATTGTTCACCACAAGACTAGTAATATGCGCTAACAAAGTAAATAGGTTAAATTTTGATTTCACAGGGACTTTAAAAGAGGAACACAAGCAATTCATCTCAGAGCCAACAATATTCATTGCATACGACACAGAAAAAGTTTTTGCAGTGAGTAATTTGGTTTAAGATTGTGGAGTGGTTACTATGGAAGCTTTGTTTCTGCCACAGAATGAAAAATAAAAAACTTGGTAATTGCGACTTTTTATCTCACAATTCGTACTTTTTCTCACAATTGCGAGTTTACATCTTCGCAATTCTGACTTTATTTCTCAGAATTGCGAGATACTGTATAAAGTAAGAATTGCATGATATAAAAAGTCAGAATTACAGAGATAAAGTCACAATTGCTTGTTATAAAGTCAGAATTGCGTGTTATAAAGTCAGAATTGAGTGTTATAAAGTCAGAATTGCGAGATATAAAGTCACAATTGCGTGATATAGTCAGAATTGCGAGATATAAAGTCACAATTGCGTGTTATAAAGTCAGAATTGGGTGATATAAAGTCAGAATTGCAAGATATAAAGTCAGAATTGTGTGATAGTCAGAATTGCGCGATATGAAGTCAGAATTGCGTGTTATAAAGTCTGAATTGCGCGATATGAAGTCAGAATTGCGTGTTATAAAGTCAGAATTGCGAGATATAAAGTCAGAATTGCGTGTTATAAAGTCAGAATTGGGTGATAGTCAAAATAATGAAGCAAAGTCAGAAATGCATGATATAAAGTCAGGAATTGTGAGATTTAAACTATTCTGAGGGGGAAGAAGTTAGTCTTTTTTTCCCTTAGAATATGCCTGTTAGATCAGAATTTCAACATATAAAGTCAGAATTGCGAGAATGTAAACTTGCAATGGTAAGGAAAGTGTCACACTTGTCTTTTCTCAATTGCGACTTTTCTATCTCACAGTTCTGAATTTATATCACAATTGTGAGATAAAAAGTAGCATTTATTTATTTTCATGCTAAAAATAATTTTTACCATGCATACTGTACGTTTTGGGGCTGTACTATTGAAAGAGAGTATTAATTTTTACAGACCGACCCAATTTTCTTCTATTGTAGCCTAGATTTTTACTAAAATCTCTTAATTGGAGATTTGGTTGCATTAACAGCTGCAGACAGATTTACACCAACCCAGTCATACTTTTTGCACGGACAAAATGAAACAAGTTTGCGCTCCCCTTCAACAGTTTTATTGATATGAAGAATAGCTACATTGGGACCATGGTGAGAAATTTGAGCTCCCAAATCAAATGTCCAGCAGCGGCCTTCTGGGAAAGCAGAACTTCCCATCCACATCTGCAATACGAGAACACAATCAATGCCTGAGTCACTACATGATCTAACTTAGTGCAGTCATCTGCAGGTCCTTGCCTTGTCACACCTTCGCAGATTGTGGCTTCCGCCCCCTTCCTTTACCCTGAAGGAAACAAAAAACAATGTTATACACTTGCACTTCATATAAGACAACATATGAAAGAAAAAGGCACCTTTTTAGGTGGATTTTCCCCATCTGAGGCTTCCCTGCATTTAGGAAACATTTGATTAGTTTGCTTTGCAGAAAACAAAATGAACTCAAATGTCAGATTTAACTTACTCCTCTTCTGCCTTTTCTGGCTTCTTTCTCTTTAAAAATAAAAGGGAGCAGTGAGAATTGGCATAATTTCATTTCAATGATTTGTTAACTATGAGACGATGCCTTACTTTGCCAGCACCATTTTTTGAGACTTTCTTAACCGGCGATTCTTCGATATCTTCCTCTTCTTCCTCCTCCTCCTCACCCATCTCTTCATCCAGCTCTTCGTCAGAATACTCCTCCACTGGAAGAGATTGACATGACTTAAAAATGGTAGTTTAACTTTAAGAAAGTAGCAGTTAAAAGAGCTGAAGTGGCCACTCACGGGCCACATGTTCTGCTCCGACATACACCGGCCCAGAGCCATGCTTCAGGCGAAAGGTCACAGGTGGATGAAGTTCCAAGCCAGACAGGTTGACCTGATGGAGAATAATCTCATGAGGAAAACGGACTTATGGAAGGAAGATGTTGGGGTAATGTACATACACGTGTTTAAGCTTTAAAAGGTGAAGATTTAATTTAGCTTTTATTCACATCCAAACATTGATCAGCAAACAGAAGCTCAACCAAACCGTGGCGCACGTGAACAAACCTCATTGGTTTTTGCAGAAGCTCAAACATGCTGTGTGACAAGAATGATCCTCATTTGTTCTCCCATCAAGCGTAAAAGGAAGCTCAAGTATATTCCACAAATAATGTGTGAGTTGATGAAGGTTTATGTGAATAAAAGCCTAAATTTAAAGGGTTCAACATATAAAGTGATGGAGTCTCTACTCCTAAATTTAAATGAATTAGTTCACTTTATGAACTTTTTGAAGCATCAAAGTAGTTGCATAACGGTCAATGGAGGAACAGAAAGGTCTCAGATTTCTTCAAAAAGATTGTGTTCTGAAGATAGAAGAGTGTCTTATGGCTTTAGAGTGACATGAAAGGCCAGTAATTAATGACAGAATTTTATTTTTGGGAACTATCCCTAGTGGAAAACAATATTGTTAGAATACAACAATAAATTGGAGTCAAGGCAAAAAACTAGTTAAAACAGTGGCACTGGTGGCATTATGGGTATTACAGTAATACGAGCAAGCTTTGTGCACTGGAATGATGGTAGGACAGTACAGGGTTAATATTTAATGAACTGTGATGCTTTATACATTTAAAATTGTATTCATATTATGCAAATAAAGTAGCCTATTAGCTTACCGTAGGCATGGATTTAGCATGTAGTGTTGCGATGGGAACAGCTTTCGCGCCGCTGTTGGCCTCACCAGTGACCAACTCGACAATATTAAACTCATCTTTAGCGGTGTGACCCAGACACATCTTCAAATGAAATATTAACGAGTTAATGGCAACCATTACAGGTAAGACGTCAAGTTTACTTCAACAATAACGTTAACTGAACCAACCGTTCTCAGTGCCAGCTGGTGTTGAAGGTTCGTATCATCAGTCTTAAACGACTCTTCTTTATTAGATTCATTGAGTTCACAACCTAAAACAAAGTGTCGTGGATTGATTAACCTTTAAATGTTAGTAAGTTTGATATGTTTTACTTCAAGAGTAGCCTATAAAGCGTAAAATCTTACCCCAAAGCGTGGATAAAGGTTTCTCGGTTTTGCTCATTTTGACACAAAAAGCTAAAACGCAGTTAATGTGTATTAGTTTAATGTAAAGTGATATAATGCGTTTTATATGCTCACCAGAAATAATTTTCAGGGCTGCTTATAAGACAGCATAAAAAGAGAAAGAGTGTGTTTGCGCCTTGTGAACGTTTAAAGAGGAAGTTAATTGTTCATCAGGTGACAGTAATTAATTCTGGATCACTGCAGGTTAATTATGATCCGACCTGCTGAAAAATCACTTCTTTATGATCATGTTTTAATCGAATAAAGGTAAGCTGACTCATAATTATGCATTCTAAATCTGTTGTCTGTTAAATACAGGCATATAAATGTTTATTTTCAATAGTAGTGGTTTAGTATTAGCTATTATAAACCTAATGTGAAACCAAACGACACATTATGTGATTTTTTTTTAAGAAACAGGGTAAGTTACCTTCATTGAAAAACAAAAATAGTGTGCACTGATAAATCATTTACAATACTGTAATGTTTCATAAAAAAATGATTTTATGGTGGCTATATCCAATAGTACATTTTAATACAGATATGTTGTGCAAGATTTAGAAGTCAGTGTCAAATAAATAGCAGGATTCTACTGACAACCCTGTGGGGAATATATTATGACTTGTATTTTGATAAAAATATGAGCCAAAATGTGTATTTCAGTGCGTTTAACTTATATTTGCCATGGCTTTTTATGCATCTCAGAACCCCCTCAGTTCCATATGTGGCTCTCATCCTAGACTTGTGTGATCTATTATTAACAGACCCCCGTGTTCAGCCTGTGGATTACTGAACGGAGAAACATGGGCTGTGAGTTTGACCGCCACTCCCCTGGGTTCCACCGCCGGCCCTCGCCGCCATCAAAGACCAACGTGCTGCCGGATGAAAAGAGAGTAGAGGAGTGGCCGAAGACGGCATGAGGACAAAGAGACTGTGATATTAAGAGGTATGGGGGTGACGGGTACATCAATATTATACAAATATTATATAGGTATTGACATTAGGCAGTATTATGAGTCATATTTTTAACATAACTTCCTAATTTTCTGTGTCTGCACACCTGTGCTCGCCAGAAAAGACCAAATGACATGCAGAAAAATAGAGGCAGGTTCCTTGTAAATGAAATGTGAAGCCACATGGGAGCTCCACTCACATAATCTCCGCTCCTGACGGCATATAGGATGGTTTAGAGAGTGCGTGGGAGGGCTCAAGTGAATCCTCGGTGTGTGTGGGCCCCGTTCTCCTCTGTGAAACACTCACACACACAGTCTAAGTTAAAAAGCACAAATGAACCCAGTGAGCATTTGTTAGCTATTATTAATGGTGACTAAGAGCAATTGTGGGCTGTCTAACGCAATGAATGACACACGTGGCGCGCGGTGCCAAATGCCTGTTCTGAAACGTGACAAGTGTGCTTTAGCTTTAAAGTCAACATGAAATTAAAGTTGACCCTCTTTACTTTCTTAATACACATTTGAGGTCTTAATAACAATGATTTATCGTTAATTGTTGTTATAAAGATTTGGAAAATGATTGTTTTCTTACACTTGCTCCGCTTCTCAAACAATTTTTAAAAAAACTTTTGCTGATAATTTACTCACCCCCATGTCATCTAAGATGTTCATGTCTTTCTTTCTTCAGTCGAAAAGAAATTAAGGTTTTTGATGAAAACATTCCAGGATTTTTTTCCATATAATGGACTTTAATGGGAACCAAACGGTTCAAGGTCCAAAAGACAGTTTCAGTGCAAACTGCAAACTGTTCAAATGGCTTTAAACGATTTCAGACGATGAATTAGGGCCTTATCAAGCGACACAATCGCTCATTTAAAAAAAAAAGAACAAAGTTTACGTTTTAGAAGCTCAAATGGTCGTCTTGCTCTGTTCTGTGATGCGCGTTTGTGACTCTCCTGTTCATCAAAATGAACTAACTTTTCTAACTTTTTGATACCATGGACCACACAAATGTGACAATCCTCATATATATAGAGTGTTGAGGAAAGTTACTTTTACCTGAACCTGAAGAGAAACATACACCTATGAGTGAAAATAGAATATATCTTTTAATAGAATAAATAATTTATTTTTTCTGAGAAAATGAATCTGGGAGGGCAAAAACATTTTAACCAATAGCCAAGCTGTTAAGTTATGGTTAATGCAAACTTTCTAAAGTCATTCCAATATTCAATACTGTAATTAATGTTGTTTAAAATTGCTGCAATAGCAAATCATGGTAGATATGAAGAGGCAGCACTGGTATATTTTACCTATTTTTTATGACCCAATCATGAAAATATTTTTTCTTCTAATTTCACTTGAAAATGCATCACCTTACAACATTAAAATGGTTGCAAAAGCCATTTTATGTTAACTAATTGTTCCTGAAATGCTCCAAAGGTGCTGCAAAATAAACAGAAAATGAGTTTCCCATCCCAGAGGACCTTTCCACACCACATTAGCTGCAGAATACCTGTTTCAGCACTTCCTAAGTAAACTAAGCATATTGTGGATGTGCTCGTCTGGTGGCATTTCAGTGTGGAATTACAGCGACCGGCTGATAGAGAGAAGGAAAATGGAGACAGTGTGGAAAATAACAGATAATCCTTAGACCTTGGATCTAATTAAGATTTTCTCGAGGAACGGAAGGGGTTGGACCCTTCTATAGTGTGTCAATAGTGTCAGTCACTTTGAGAAACTTGGATTTTCTTCATCTCTGTAGCTCAGAAAGAAGAGTATGGCGATGCCATAACCAAGGTCATGAGATTGGTTGCCAGGGAATGCATGAAGTGTAAAAATGTTCGAAGTGCAGTGTACATCGCTTTGGATCAGTGTCAGATGCATTAATGCAATAAATGTTGTCGGTTTAGCTGTCTTTAAAAAAAAATAGAAACAAAAAATTATTTTGATGCATAAAGTTCTGGCACAAAATCGAGCAACTGTGTAGTTGCATTGCTAAAAGCAAGTTTTGCTTTATCTGTTTTTTGTTTTGTTTTTTAAGGGAAACGCAACAGCATCATTATTTCAGCAGCTGACTTTAAACTATGGCAAACACAGCGGTTTCAGTGCTGGGCAATGAGCCATACTTGTACCATGTGTCATGCATCATTAGTCCGTGAGGGAGAGTGGCATTGCCAACACTGAGCCACCTGTGATCTTAAAAGCCTTAGAACCAGTCAGTCGATCGTAGATGAAAAGGTTTATACATAATTATTGGACCCCACTGACTTTCATTGTATGCACAAAAAATGTAATGTAATTTTTCAAAAGATTTTTTTTATTTTTTGTTCCACATCAGAAAGTCATACAGGTTTGAAACAATTCAACGGTAAGGCCGTGTGTCCACCAAAGTGTTTTTAGCCAGCTGAAAACGCCGTGCTTTGGGCACTTGAGAGTGTTTTGGCAGCGTAGCTTTTTTTTTCCGTTGAGATGTTTCGTTGCTATGATACAGAATATCCGCAGCAGTTTGAATGTTGTGACAGTTGATCGGTGTGGTATTAGTCCCGCCCCTCCTCCACTGTGATTGGACGGCTGGGTAAAAAGTGACAGTGATGAGCGCTGCGTTTTATCCAAAGTTGAACATTTTTCAACTCCCAGCGACCAGTAAAACGCTGGGCCCTGGCGCTTCAGCGTGAAAAAAACGTTCAGCGCCTCGGTACGCTCATGGCGTTTAAAAAACGCGGCGGTCCCATTGAAAACAATTGAAAACATACGCCAGGCACGTTGAAAACGCTTTGGTGGACACACGGCCCTGCAGAAAACCCCAGGGCTCTTCTGAAAACACCTTGCTGCGGACGTTTGTTAGCGCTTCAGCGTTTTTTTCAGTTGAGACGCTATATGTGCTATGATACGGAATATCCACAGAACTGTTACTAGTGATTTCTGTGATTTTGCAAATAGTTCCTGAACATAAAATGTCAGCACAATGTAACATACTTGCTCTGGCACTGGTTTTGGATGAGAGATGTGCTTGTTATTGTCGTTGTTATTGTTGTGCAAGGAGAATTTGACAGTTGGTCGGTGTGCTATTTGTCCCGCCCCTCCTCCACAGTGATTGGACGGCTAGGTAAAAAGTGACAGTGACTTTTTACATGCAGCCAATTTTCGGGTTATGGTCGGGTTAAGGTCACTATTTGGGTTTCTGAAACATTAGGAAAAACCCGTTTACATGCGTGATCAGAGAGAGTTTCTCCTGTTTACATGGAATTGCAATATCTCAATGTAAACGGCGACGCGCAGTTAGCATCTAGATGTACGGACAACCTTATACAAAGACGCAATATGCATCATTTCCGATTCTTCTTCCAGTATCCAAAGACAACAGCATGCGGATAATGAATAGTTCAGGGCAGATAGCGATCCCCTTTGTTTGTGTTTTGATGCTGGTAACGTTACTGGGCTCGCTCCAAAAGTATGCTGTGCTGTATCTCGTCATGTTTACTTCCGGTATACTGCACTCGGACTTTTGTATGCGCCGAGAAGTTTCTCTACTCAAAAGACCAAGATTCCTTGCGAATAGAACATGTGCAGAACACAAATCACTATGGGGATATGCCGATACGCGTTTACATGACCAAAAATTGGGGTTAGAAAGGGGTACCCCAGGTATAATATCCCGGTTTTTAAAATCCGGGATACGATCATATTCAGGTTTTTGCCAGTGTTTACATGGCCGTTCGCGACCGGGTTATTGCTAATATCACGGTTTTGAGTGGGTTATTGGCTGCATGTAAATGTAGTCAGTGATGAGCCCTGCATTTTACCCAAAGTAGAACATTCTTCTCTGCGACGGGTAAAAAAATGCAGAAAAAGCTGAAACAGTGCTTTGTCACACTGCTGGCGCTACCATTGAAAACAATTTGGAAAATATGCTAGCCTTTGGGGGAAAAAACAAACACTTTGATGGACACACGGCCTAAATGATAAGAGAACTGAAATTTTTGAGTGAACTGTCCCTTTAAGGGAATTTCTCCTGATGAATGTGTTCTTCTCTTCTGGAACATTTACTCAGAAGTAATTAACAGAGATTATCACAAAGCAGCTTGATCCAGCTAACAAGCATTTGAAGATAACGAAAATAATGACTTTCTTCTCAGGCCGCTGGATTCAAGCACATCAATCGCATATCTCAAATGCGGGCCAGAGGTCTTTATGTGGTTTTTGTCCAGCTCTTCTCAAATAGCCGAGCATATCAGTTTAAAACAGAGTCTGATCCGATCGTGGCACCTTAAACTTGAGGTCTATCTAATTTCTTTGTGCAGGCCAGGAGCCTTTTAGCCAGAGATGAGAGATGTGGGATAAATGCCAACGCAGTTACTGGACTATGAATTCCCTTGACCAATGAAGTCATCCATGATATCATATGTGCTTCGCCATGGATTGATTTGGGAAATCATTTGGTAATGCAAGTTAAAGCCCGACCTCTCTGTTGGGAGTTTTAGATTAGCCCTTATGGTAAAATGGGAGACTGGGGTTAGTGGTCACCCCACTCTCAGAAATGTGCTACATCCCTTATATTATATGCTCTAAAAGTTACTCTTTTGAGAAAAAAAGTAGATACTTTTGAGTTTGTTGCAGAGGAGTACACAAATGACATACTATCTATCTATTATCATTTTAGTCATATGCTACTTTTGGTGATTCTACGGCCATCTCTCACCATACACGAGAGGGTTTTTTTTTTGGCAATGTTTTTTCTGGGGTAGGTTGTCAGGTCTTTCCCAATCCTCCTCATGGCTTGGGACTTACACCATTTCCAATCCATCTTACCTGCTTGTCTTTGGACTGTGTGAGGGAAACGCGCAGCGTCAGGAGGAAACCCACGCCGACACGGGGAGAAGATGCAAACTCCACACAGAAGGGATCCTGGCTCAGTCGGGCTCAAACCAGGGCGCGATAGCAAGCCCATCATGTGACGCCCGTTGACTAGTCTCAGCCTCAAACGTCAGCCCACGTACCACTGGCCGAATGTAAGATGCAGATGGCACACTCAATTGGAAACACTTCAGGATTTTCAAAGTCGTCATCTAATTCTAGGATGTCCAGGAGATGTGTGTCACGTTCTTTCACGGTTCGCCTGGAAACAAAGATGCCACACCCACTCATGGAACAAGAACGGCATCGTGTTTACAACTGTGACCATGAACGCTTGCAGAATCAACTAAACGCTGGGAAGTACGTGAAGTTATGTGGCATAAGACTGCGAAACACGCACACTGAGTTTTACACACCGGCCTGTTATTGTAGGGACATCGATGTTACACACTGTAAAAAAAATATTGTTGGTTTAACTTAAAAAAATAAAGTAACCTGGTTGCCTTAAAGGGATAGTTCACTTTGAAATTAATTTTTGATATGTTTTAGCTTACCTCAAGGGCATCCAAGATGTAGGTGTCTTTGTTTCTACAGTAGTTTCAATTTTGATATTTTTCGATCAAACCGTTGTTGTGGATGCTGAAACAAAAACCGTATGCTGCTAAACATGTCATTCATCTCCATTTAATCGTTCTTTTTGTTTTTGCTCTTTGGTTTCAGCTTTCTCTTTCTGCAAATTGTAGTTGTACTAGCGATATGACCCCACACCCAAAATATCAAAACACTCCAACTCAGCCTCTATTCTCCGTGAAAGATGGATAAAAAGGTGCAGATGAAACAAAAACCTTGAAAAAATGATATATGATCCGGCCAAATCACAGAGATGTCGATTCGCACGGGACTAATTTATCACAGGACCTCCGTGTTTGGATTAGTATTATTTGGGGACCTGTAGTAATTTGTAATAATTGCGGAGTTTGTCTGTGATCTTAATCCCGTGTGAATCGGCCATGTCTGTAATTTGTAAAGTAATAATTCCCCCGCAAATTACCTACTATATTTCGCGAACACCGAGGTCCTGTGATAATATTAGTCCCAATGCGAATCAACATCTCTGTGATTTGGGCAGATCATATATCATTTTTTCAAGGTTTTTGTTTCATCTGCGCCTTTTTATCCATCTTTCGCAGAGATTGTGATAGTATTTTGGGTGTGGGGTCATATCGCTAGTACAACTATACAATTTGCAGAAAGAGAAAGCTGAAAACCATAAGAGCAAAAACAAAAAGAACGATTAGATGGAGATGAATGACATGTTTAGCAGCATACGGTAAGGACAGTTCTTCTGTTTATTATATACAGCTAGACATAATAAAGACAAGACATTTCAAAGCTATAGCCTAATGACATCATATCCGGGAGATAAGTCAGTAAATTCGCGTAAAATCACAGGCTTCACTTATCCCGTGCAAATGCGCCACATGAAATTCAGATGTGGGTGGGTAATTTCAAATTCACATGTGGTCCCCAGGTAATACTAATCCCGTGCGAATAGGGCTTAAGACACGAAACGAGCAGTTTGTGTGAGAAAAAGAACAGTATTTATATCGTTTTTACCTCGTGTAAGCACAGCCACGTCCAAGTGATCTGACGGCCCGCGACGCTTCGGCTCTGCGCATGTGCCGGATCGCTTGCGTCTGTCCGTCACTCATTGTTTACACAGAGATTTCGGAAGTTTTACCTTCCGTAAGCTAAAACATAGCAAAAATTAATTTTAAAGTTATATGGACTCCATAAATTATTTAAGGTGATTTGACAAAAGAAAAAATGTTGTGATTACAAATCATGAAAATATTTTTTTTTACAGTGCATTTTCACGCCCTTAAACATGGCGCGGGACAAAACAATCTGTGATTGATTACTTTACATATCAGTTAGACTTCTGGCTCCAGACCTTCTGCTGTTAGTCTTAAGGTCTGGCTATGTAGAATTAACCATATCACATCATAAAATTTGCATATGCATATTCTGTCACTGTAAACTAGCCTGTCAATCATCCAGTCACAGTTAACATCCATACACTCTACATATTTAATTAATATTACACTACAAAAATACTCTATCTATCTATCAGCAAATAAGCATTCATTACTTCCCTGAATTGGAAACTGTAGAAGCATTTTCCCTCACAGCATCAGCAACTTTTACACACACACAAACCAGAAGGCAGAGAGAGAGAGGGAGAGAGAGAGGAGGGGTGAGTGAAGGAGAAGACACACTGCGGAGTTCAGCAGAGGAGAGATGAAGAGAGCTGGAGACAGAGACCAAACCGACATCAGCGCTGTGAACACACAGGAGCTCATGCAGACACACCGCCTGTGAGTTCAACTCCACGTCTCTGACACTAAGCAGCTCTGCCGTGGACCTAAACCCTGCATCTGTGATTATTCTGGACTGGACCCCCTTTGGACTGTGTCTTAACATGCTGGGAGGTCAAAGTGATGCTCTGCTGCTTGGCTTGATGGTTTGGATGGGAATCATGTGGGGAGAGATCACAACCCAAGGTAATGTTCATTACTGCACTGATTCATTCAGATGCCCTTGTGTCTTTGGTGGACTGACACTGCTGTTTACCATAAAGCCCCCTCTGTAAACTTTACCACCGCACTTTAATTTCAATTACGCACAGACTGTTTAATAAAAGACTCGTTGCAGCACAAGTTTAGTCACCCTGATGCGACGTGTGGGGCTTGCGGACAAGATCATATGTGAGACAAACATGCCGGGTTTGATCAGTTTGGATCGTGCATGCGCTGCCAGAATTGTTTTCAAGACAAAAGTGGGGCAGAAACATTGAAGAAACGCGCGTTTGTGTGGATCTGGTGCATAATAACGCGCGTGGACAAAGAAACGCTGCGGGATTCCAAATGAATGTCGTTTATATTGTATCACACGTGTAGATGTAATGCACAAACATCGCGCTTAACATTACAAATCACACTCAAGATTGTCATAAGGACCCTTAAGACTTGCGCTTAAACTGCGTTTAAATGAAAACGCATTTGTTTGTTGTTGGCTATTGTGTGCGCGTGCTTCTCCATTCATAAGCAGCCGAGTTTGTGTGTGCAAGATTGCTTTTGAAATAAATGATTCCTTTGTAAACCATGTGTACTTGCATCAGACACGAGCAGTTTGATTTCAGTAAGCGTCACCTCCCCAAAACAGGAGCGCTCACCCTCCCTGACCTGGTGTAATAAATGCAATGCTGTTGCATTATTCATGCAGATGCGTGAACAAGAAGTCAAACGACTGTGTTGGTTCTTCATCCACCCGCGTTTTTCCTTCCCCGAGCAGCTCTTTAATCACTTACTGTGTAAATTTAGCTCCGTTCCAAGCGCGTGGGCAACTCATCTTTAATCGGGACATGCGCGAGTGCATGTGGCTCCATAACACAGTTCTGTCCTCTAGTAAATTATGTTTATTTTGCCTCAGTGATATGCGCTGATCCTCGGAAATGAGAAGTAAAAGACCCCACTCTGTGTTTGGATTATTTTTGTCCAATGTAAATTCATGTTCCAGCACCGTTTCCAGGTTGAAGGAACACGTCTCTTTCAGCTAACAAACAATAGAATAATACTAGGCTATATTTTTATGTAGTCTAAACAATAGGCTATTACAGTGCTCTTAACATGTTTGCATTGCCTCAAAAATGTTTTCTACAATAATATGTTAATGAATATTCGATACTTTATTGCTTCAAACTGTTGTTATTGTTTTATTAGTCGTGGTCTTCGTTTGAAATCGTTGCTGTTTCTTACGTCACAAACTGCAACCAATCACGCAGTGCTGGCGGGCTTTATGATATGAGAGGAGTCTCAAGAGAA
Source organism: Hybognathus amarus (assembly GCA_030378365.1). Lineage (NCBI taxonomy): Eukaryota > Metazoa > Chordata > Actinopteri > Cypriniformes > Leuciscidae > Hybognathus > Hybognathus amarus. Next base: position 302,981 of record JAQIUQ010001648.1, on the reverse strand, counting down.
GCCAGGTTATTGATATTAAAAAATCAGGTACATTTAGCAATATAGCGGTGGAATTATGTTGATGTTTATTACGATGTTATGATGAACTATATGCCTTTCTCCACTGATGTTCTAAGTTGTTCAAAGTGTTTCTGGAGACTGATTTTTAGAAGGCAGCTGTGTGACTGAGATGGTGAACGGGAACATGGTTTGTGTAACATTAGCAAGTAACACACTACTAGCTGTTTGACAACGTAGTCAAACAAAAGGCTACTCATTAATTGCCATTATGTGTCCGATGTTATAAAGAATGATACAGCCAGACCGAAAAGTAGAGCCAGGCCGATTTATCGGCAGGCTGATATAATCGGTCGATATTAGGCATTTTTCAAACTATCGGTATCGGCAGTTATAATGGCCGATAACTGAATATTTAAAAAATAAAATAAAAATGGATGAAAGTCATAAGTGTTGGAGTTGTATAGTTTGTCCACCAGAGGGCACTCTACACCATTCTTGTTGGCAACACTCATTGAATTGGTCACGAGACATACATTTCTTGAATAACAATTAAAAGAACATCCCCATCAGTTCTCTTAACTCGAGTAAGCATAACAAAATCTGTGACCATCATGTCCAGTTTTGCTGCTGTTAAAATAAGCCGAGAGTGAAGAGGAATTAGCTAGTAATAATTACGTTACGTTGTTACAGTGTAGTTGACTGACTGTCCTTTTAACTTTTGACAATGTGACTGAAGTATTTCTTTAACAGCGCGTGACAGTTATAGCAATGAGTCGTATCATCTCTCCTTGGCCTGTTATATTGAAAATGTATGTTTCACAATTTGCAGTATGACATAATCCATTGCTAAATTATGGCTCATCATAGACTAGCTAACCATAAAGCTAGCTAATGCTACTATCATCAGTCTGTTCTGTTGTGACAATAAAAGAAAAAATTCTTTTTAAAGTCTGTTAATGTTTTGCTGCGCGTTTCTGAAATAAAAAATATCGGCCGATATATCGGAATATCGGATTTTAAAACCAACAAATATTTGTATGGTATCGGCCTTCAAAATCCTTTTTCGGCCGGGCTCTAATAAAAATGCATTTTTCTGATACATCGACTTGTATAGCCTGTATAATACACTTCTTCTGAATTAGTTCTGGTTCAAACATATATGGCTGAATTAAATCAGTATTTCCATTGTGACCGAGTGGATCAGGGCTGCGTTCCAGTCCACTTTTAGACACGCACTTGCGAACTTCCCTAAGCACTTCCCCTCGGGGAATCCCTGCCGCCATTTTCGAAGTGCGTTCCACTTCGTGAAGTGAATCGAGGAAGTTTATATGAACAGACACTTGTTCCCTCGATTTTAGACTGAGGGAGCGAGTCTACTTCATATGTACACTTCAGGCATCTATATATCCCACAATGCAGTAGGATTGTAACGTAACCACAGATCGTCTAATCACCACCACAGCAAACACTCTGACATATTAATTATATATATATATTTTTTTACATATGAATGCTGCATTAAACAAATTTGTAAAGGGGAAAAAAGTAAATAATAAATTAACTTATAGCTGACTCAAGGGCTTAGGACGTTCCAGTTCAGCTCATTGCGTTTTCCGCCAGTAGTGGGCACTCGTGCAACGTAAGCAATGCCGTACATCCGAGTGAACGAGACGGAGGGAAGTTAGCGAGTGAAGGGCATGGCAATTTTGGACTGGAACGCAGCACAGGTAGTCTGAACTTGTGTGACTGAGTGGAGGTGGGGCTAATTTGCATATTTATGGAGCTGCATAATAAATGATGCAAGGGAGTTACATTCAAGCTATTTTAAGGCATGAATAAAAAAATCCCACAAGAAAAAAAATTTATGTAATTTTGTTATTTAAAGATGAGTTTTAAGGGATACAATGATTGAGTGCATGTTTCCCAACATCACTCTCCGTTCAGAATATGATGTATAAAGAAATAAAATGGCAATAGCATTTGTTTTTTAAGTGTATTTCAATTCTAGATTTCCACATTTGAATTGGCTTCTGTTGCACTTAAAGTAAAGTTGGCCATTTCAAAGTGAGTTGAATTGAATTGAACACAGCCTAAGCGCATTCAAAATGATTGTCTATCGTCAGCATCTGTGTTAATTACGTATTATAGAACTCAAATTTGTACTGAACCCAGCACAGTATTAGATTACATTACAAAAGTTATCATATCCCTCGTGTTCACTTTGGATCGGGTCCCATAATAATAGAGTTCTCATTGTTTTGGCACACTGTACTGTTGAAGGGAATGAGATATCGTTACACTCATGTGTCTTTATTTACTGCTGGTGATATAATAGTCAGAGCTCTTCCATATACAAAACACATTAAATATAAAGAGTATTCTTTACCACTGAATCATACCTCAAATGAATCAAAATAATTGTTTTTAAAATAATAATTTACTCATTTGTTCTCCATCATTGTCTTTAATTCGTAAAGGAATTGTTCTGGTTTCTCTCTTCCATGCAGTTCCAATGAACAGAGAGCTTTGATGCTTCCAAAGCAAGCAACATAAAAGTAGTCCATATGTTTCTGCTTCCACACAAGGAATGGCTTCGGGGTAAGCAAATGAGTGACATTACTCATTGCCGAGTGAATTATTCCTTTAACTGTGCTGCTTGCTACCCCCTTACCGATTTGTGAACAACCACAGGACTATTATTCGCCTGCACATTTTCTGCACAAGCAAATTCACAGTAGTTTCTCCCAAAAGTAAGACGAACTGTTCTGGCGGTGCTGTCAGTGTTATTTCCACGGGGCCAGAACTCTCTAGGTGACAGACTGTCTGTTCTGCACCTTCTGAAACTCACTCATCTGGAATTTGTCCTTCTCTTCCCATCACATCACTTCCTGTCTTTCTCCGCAGTCTCTGCTGATACACAAAGCCAAATCAGAATAGAAAAGGGAAGAATGTCCTGCAGGAAATGTCAGATAGGGACTTAAACAAGTGTGTGAGATGTGCACCTAGAGGAACAAAGGCTAAAAATGTGTGTGTTTGTCTGTGGCAGTGTCCTGTGATGGGTTTTTATGGTGTAAGAAACCTGAGCGTTGGGTCATTCTACAAAACAGGCCTTTTTGCTCATTAACATGGAAATAAACCCGGTTTCACAGACCAGGCTCAAGCTAGTCTCAGACTGAAAATGCAAGTTTGAGCTGTTTTAATGAGAGCAACTTGCACTGATATATCTTAAAATAGTGCCGTTGTTTTGTCTCAAGATTCACAGTAATGTTTTTTTTTTCTACAGCACGTTTATAAAAGCGTATTAAATGTCCTAATTGACCTAAAGTCTAATCCTGGCTTTGTGAAACCAGGCCTATATGACTTTTATGGTTAATTGTAGACTTTTTCTTTTATCGTTTTATATATGTTTTTTTTTTTTCTGTTTGTCAGACCTCATTACCATGAAAAGTGAATATTTGTAGAAATAGCCAGTTGCGTATATACTGGTCAGGGAAAATTTTATTCATATTTTACATTAATAATTTGATTTGCCTAAAGATGGCACAAAACAATTCATTAACTTTATTTTGCCTAGTATAATAGTTAATATATATATATACACTGAAAAAAAGTGTGTTGGATTTACATGATTTGATAGTGTACATCGGTCCCACATGAACCAATTAGGTTGCACAAACATAATTTATTCATGTATCTTCAACAACATGGAATGAAGTTCATTTTAAGTTATCCAATTAAGTAGTCTCAAAGTGATTTTAAAAGGCTCCCTGATTGGCTGTTTCGGGTATGCAAATTCATATATTCATTTATTCAATTAAGATTTAATGTATTTTAGTGTCACACAACTCAATTTCTAGTATATAGCCTGCAGTTAGCTACCAATAGCACTTGTTAGCATACTGAATGCTAAGGTGCATACACCATCAGCAAAAAGCAGATGCTGTAAGCATAGTTGAATCGGTCCACAGCCTAACCAAATGATCCACTCTTCTCCACAATGGTAACCAACTGTAATTTAAATGGTTCTAATAATTCCAATGTAATTGAACATTAAACACAATTACACACTAACTTTTTCTTATTTTCTCAAAAACATATAAAATAACACTTAATTTCAACATTTATTCTCTCCTAATTCAGACATATGCAAAGCATGCTGGGAATTAACATGCACCGCCCAGTTTCAGTTAATGCAACACAAATCATTCATGTTATCCAACACAAATGGATTAAGTAAACTTAAATTGTACATATATTTAAGCAGATTGGACACAATCAAATTAAGTTTGGACAAAATGTAAAGCAATTATGTTGCTTAAGCTAATTTTAATTAAGCAATTTGAACAAGCAGCAAAAATCATTTTTTTCAGTGTGTGTATATATATATATATATATATATATATATGTATATATATATATATATATATATATGTATTATATTATACATACTGTTTTATATTATAATCAGTATTGTATTATAACTATATTTAAGTAATAATAATAGTGAAATATTAATCCATATAGTATAGTTTCATTTTTGAAATGAAAAAGCACCTGTTTCATAGAATGACTGGTTTGATTGGTCCTGTGTGGGTTTGTTGACTATTCTGTCTGGTTCTGAATCCATTTTCAGGTGTTTGTTTTGCTGATGTTGCTTATCCTAATCTGATATGTAGTTGGCAAACGCTGGCATGTTCAGTATGGTAAGTTAATATCTCAAGCTTAATTGTTGGCTGACATTATGGTATTATTTCAGTTAAGCATGTGATGAGTTAAAAATAGCAATAAGCTCTTAAAGATTTGTGTGATGCAAGATCACTGGCATTTTATAAGCTCTGACAGGGCAGCTTGTGTAATATATGCTATCCTGTAGCTCTATACACGGCCTGCGTGGCGTACAGTGGTTCTTGGAAAGTGCTTTCCGCTGTAGTTTCCTCTGAACGAGAGGTTTGAATCTGATGCCCTGGGAGGTTTGCTGACAGGAGGGCGACTGACAGCTTCTCCCCAGCGCCTGGAGCCCAACTCTGGCAGCTCTCGCATTGTTCACATATGAGGATGCTCTTAGTCACTGGGAGTTGGTGAGACGTTCTCTGAGGCAGAGGTGTCCTATATCACTAAACAAACAAGATTTTTTGCTTTGAAGAGAAAGAGAAAAGGTAGAAGAGATGTGGATTTTTAGAAGATTTCTTTTTTAATCCAAAGTGACATCATAGGGGAACTGGAGGCCAGTTGTAGCATGTTTTACATTTACATTATAGTCTATTAGAAATCTACCTAGTATATACACAAGTGAAATATGTATTTCTTTGTTTGTTTCAAATTGAGAACACGATTCTGAACAGACAACTAAAAAAAGTTTTAAATGGTTTAAATGATTGATTCAATGACTCACTCAGAAACGACTTCACTTGTTTCATTACTAGATGATTCAGCGTTTTTGAACGAATCTATTGAATGAATGATTCAATTACAAATATGTTTTTAACAGTCTTTTTTCATAAAAATATGCAACGCATTCTCATCCTAGGGTCGTCACAGCTACGTGACACTTTTGACATTGCGTCTAAATCTGACGGACATGGCACCCTTTAGCATCAATATAACAACGACTACAATAATAATTCAACGGACTCATAAATACTTCACTTGTTTCATTACTAAATGATTCAGTGTTTTTGAATGAATCTATTGAATGAATAATTAAACGGCTCACTCATAAAGACTTCACTTGTTTCATTTCTAGATCATTCAGTGTTTTTGAACGAATCTATCTGAATGAATAATTCAATCGACTCACTCATAAAGACTTCACTTGTTTCATTACTAGATGAATCAGTGTTTTCGAACAAATCTTATTGAATGAATAATTCAACGACTCACTCATAAAGACTTCACTTGTTTCATTACTAGATGATTCAGTGTTTTTGAACAAATCTTTTGAATGAATGAACTCAATGACAAATACGTTTTTAACAGTCACTTTTTGCAACAATGTAATCAATTATGGATACAATCATTATTTGAAGTGCTAAGTTACCCTCAAAAGGGGATCTGCTATATGTTTATTCGCTACCGTATAGACATCAGTGTTTATATCCCAAAACTATAAACCTTTATACTTTTGTGAATTATTGTATACATGACAACTGCTCTCTTCTGGAGCACGACACACAGACAGCCAAACCGTTGTCATTTATTTATAAGATCATGTGGATGTTTAAATCACAATCATGATCCTTTAATGATTAACCGTGTAATGTATATACAATATTTTCTTTTCTGTCATACAATTCACATTTTTAATAACCAGTGCTACAATTCCCTCTTGACCTCAGCTGTGATATTACATAGTAGCTGCTAGGAAACAGTATTACCTTTACCTTAATCATTTATTTTTCACAAATGCTGCTTTAGGTCTTGTTCCAGGTTCAGTCCCCCTGGAGCAATCTTTGTTTTGCTGAGGCAAAAATGTGGATGCTTTTTTTTCTTGTGTGGAATCAACCCATCAAACTATTGGTAAATGTAACTATTACACTCGCTTATCAGGTATGCAGCGTGTTAAAAAAGAGGCAGAGCCTGTCAAATTAAAAAAAGACCCTCTTTAATATTACTCAATGAAAAAGTGAGGAAACAGTTTAGTGTACAACATTCCTGACACGAGAGTTTCACAGCCGAGCATCTGTTGCCTCAGAGTGTTAATGAAATTATCAGGCAGTGTTAATTAGCCCTGACTGATCGCGCTGTCGGGTGAATTCTGACAAAACTAGTGAATGGCCCAAAGGATCAGCTTATTCTTGACCATGAGAAGAGAATATTTAGTTTTGTGTTTATATGCACTGGATAAATGCAGTAAAATGTGGATAAACTTTAAAATTGTCCAATATTTAATGCAATAAACTATATATCTTTGTTACAGTATCTGTTAATGTTGGCTCTACTCAACCTTTCTTTTTTAAGAAATTATGTTTTAAGAAATGTTTTTAATTAACATCAACTAAGATTAATAACTGCTTTAGAAGTATTTCTGTTAGTTCACATTAACTAATAACTAATGCTTACAGATGGAACCTAATTGTGAAGTGTTTCCGAAAGAGTGTGAGAGCATGACTTTGAGTTAACATGGAATCAAATTCAACCCATTGACTTTTGTAATGATTCAGTGCATGCAAAAATTAAATTGCAAAAAATTATCTGGCTCAGAAATTAAAGGGTTAGTTCACCCAAAAATGAAAATGATGTCATTAATGACTTCGCCTCATGTCATCACAAGCCCGTATAGGACCTCATCTTCAGAACACAGTTTAAAGATATTTTAGATTTAGGCCCTGTTCACACTACTGCATTTTCGTTTAAAAACTGAGACCTTTTGCTACGTTGCACCTTTTGAGCAATTTGTATGACAATTTGGTCTTACCAAGTCAGATTTCTTTAGAATCTTGCAAGTAAGACATTACATTAAGTGATACCCTCCAAAAATCGTTTGGATAAGTTTCTTTCATGTAATACATTGGCCAAGGGCTCAATTGCTACTATATTTAAAATTTAATGATCAATCTGGCATCTTCATCCCTGGATAACATTAAGAGAGCTTGGGAGCAAGACCTTGACAGACCACTCTCCGAAGACACCTGGAATTGTGTCCTTAAACAGGTCCACTCATCGTCAATGTGTGTCGGCATTCACCCAGTACACAGAGCTCATATATCCAAAGTTAAACTAGCTCAAATGTTTTCTGGTACTAGCCCTATTTGCAATAGATGTCAATGTGCTGAGGGAACATTACCTCACATGTTCTGGACATGGCCCAAATCAGAGAGTTACTGGCGATGGATATTTCACACCTTTTCTGTGATTCTTCAGCATAGATTAGAGCCTGAACCTCTGGTGGCATTATTTGGAGTTGCCCCAGTGGACGTATGGCTGCCAGCATCAATGTGTAAAGTCCTTGCTTTCTCTTCTCTTCTTGCATGTAGAGCAATAATATTAAAGTAGAAAGATCCCTTGCCACCCACTCATACTCCATGGATTAGAGATATAATGTATTGTCTCTGCCTCGAAAAAATGAGGTATTCAGTAAGAGAATCGGAAATTATTTTTTAAGATGTGGCGTTCTTTCTTGGCTATGTTGACAAGTCTGTTTGGATAACACCACTACTATTTTTTTGGGGTTATAGGTTTGTTTTTAAGTATTGTGTGTATGTTCGGTTCTTGCAATTCCACTTTGAATCAATGGATGGGCGTCACTCTCCATATTGAATGGTGAGGGGTTAGGGATTGTGAATGTATTGTAAAAATCAATAAAAACAAACTTTGAACTAAAACAGGGTTTCCGCAGGGTCTTAAAAAGTCGAAAATTCTGAACTTTAAATTTAAGGCCTTAAAAAGTCTTAAAAACGGCTAGATTTTTAAATTTGATTTAGTCAGGTCTTAAAAAGATTTTACCCTCGTTCATTTGCTAAAACTCTGGCCGCAGAAAGTTATTACAAAGTAGCAAAAAAGTATTGAGTCGTAGCCTACAAAGCGGAGCTCTAGTGCAGGGGTTCAAACCGGTTCAAACACGCCTCTCGCGCGCTAGCATTAGCTCGTGGCTTGATACGAGGTAGCTCGCCAAGAGGCCGTTCATACACCAGGTTTGCACGCTCAAGTTCATTCAAATATAGGCGCGTCGCATCCACAGCCAGATTGAAAATATCTCACCATTTCAGATTCAGAATGCCGCAAACGAACCGAAGAACCAACCAATCGGCCCCTTCCGTAACGACACATAGCAACGACAGACGCAACAGGAAAATCGGCCCAAATTTTACTATTAATAATAAAAGATAAGGGGATGTGAATGTCAGTAATTTATCATTTTTTGAATCTTTTCATAAAAGATCATTTACAGGCTGAAATACGTGAGGTTTATCCGTTTATAAAACTATATTTGTAAAGACTTTATTTTAACTAGACTTAACCTGTTGCAAGACACTCCTTTAAAATCTGGCCATCATTTTTAATGCTATTTTAATGTTTATGTAAACAAAAAGTGCATATTCATGCTAATTTTATTTGCTGGGTTTAGACATACATTTGGCAAATTGATTTCATAGTAATCATGAAATGAAATGTTCATGCCATTTCATCTCTGGGTATGATCAACTAAAATCAACTATAATTGTGTTTTTACAGTATAAAATGCAAAGTACAAATTTCACACACACACACACATATAAAATCATTTTTTTCCGAATATTTTCTTATTTAAATTTTTGGTAATGCGTTGTGTAGGTCTTAAATTTCAATGTTTATGGTCTTAAAATCTCTTAAAAAGGTCTTAAATTTGACTTACTGAAACCAGCAGAAACCCTGTAAAATATCTTAAACTGTGCTCCAAAGATGAACGGAGGTCTTACAGCTTGGAACGTCATAAGGGTGAGTCATTAATGACATCATTTACATTTTTGGGTGAACTAACCCTTTAATTTCATTGGGTTGCAACCACCATCTTACATTGAGCCATGGTGCTCAAATGGGAGATGTGAGTTTGAATCTAGTTTGTTTTTGTGTCTCTGATTTTGTTTCCCCTGATTACGTGGAAAGAAAAGGTCATAAACTCACATTTACTGTAATGGAATTAGATGGGGCCTTTAAGACTGTAGAATAAGGCTCCTCGAACATCTGCAATGTTTACTGCCAACAGATGCCTTGATCCAAAAAGCGAGATAAAGTGGAGGAATAGCACACAGCCCCTCATAATCGCTCCTCCTAACACGACTACAGCTCTAATGATGCATGTGAATGAGCGATCAGGACGTCAACGCTGAACTTTGAAGACGCTCCATGATGAATCTGAGCCTCTGAATATGACGGTGTCACTTCAGCCAGATGGAACGGTTGCTGCGAAGCATGCGCCATCTGTCAGGCCCATGACACCTCAATTTCCGTGGAGCGTTTTACATGCTTAATATTTCAGCTTCCCTTTGCTTCAAAGCAGTGGCTGACAGGTAGCATGTTTTGAAACGTCCCAACCTGTTTCTCTAGCTTCACCTGAGTTTATCGCGTGGAGACGAGGTGAGAAACGCAGTCAAAGCATCGCCGTCAGCTCCCCTGTCTCCACGGTGACATTTGAGAGCGTGTGTTTGCCTTAACGTTTTAGCTGGATGTTTTACACACCTTCGGCTGTCGGGTTAGTTCCGCGGTGTGCTCGTGAGCGCTGTCAGCCGCTAATGCAGAGGGACAGTCTCGGCAGGTGGAGAGAGTCGATTTAGTGCCAAAACTTCATTTTACAGCTATTATGGAAATGACTTTTTCAGGGCATGAAGACAGCTTTAGAAAGAGCCTCTGAATTAATGTAATTTCAGACATTTAGATCTGAATCACTTCTGAATGTGATATAATCGTGCCTCCTGCTTTTGCAAATGGGAATTAATCTTGAAATGTGAATGTGACTGAAGTGCTTTAATGCCCTTAAAACATAGCCTATGTTGTAGATCAGGATGTGGAATGTATACTTACTATTAATATACCCTAGTGTATCCATTGATCATGGTATTTTAAACATTGTAAGTGTAAATATGCACCAAAAGTACCATAGATACAGTCAGTTGGTCTGGGAACGCCCCGGGAACGCCCCGTCACGTGATGTGAATTTAGCCCGTGGGGAAAACATTGCCTTGGCGCTCATTGAAATAAATACGACAATCGTGCCGAAGAGTTGCTGTGTCGTTTACCACCAATAAACTAACAAATTATAAATTGAAGTTCTACATCCTTTAATACCATGGTATATACATGTTCCTGCAAGGTATTATAAGAATAATATGGTACTTTAATGTCCAAAAATGTTATATCTGTGCTTCACTTACCATAAGAAATAGTGCTGTGGTATTTTAGAATGTATTGCCGTGATATTTAGGAAAAGTTCCATGGAATTCTTGGAAATTATGGTACCATATCATTAACATTTGACACCATCACTGTACCATGGTACCACCACAGAACTTTTTTGTAAGGTACATAACCAAAAACCACGCTGTAGCAAAAAATTAAATATGGTATTACCTTAAATATTCATAAAATGTACAATTTTCGCGTTAGAAAATGATCAGACAGTTATGTTATTGAAAATCATGTACTAACTTATTTATTTACATGCTACTGCAAGATATGTCTACGAATATCATAATGTCAAAACAATTATCAAAAGGACCATCTTACATAATATTTTCCTTACAAATGTGATAGTGACGGTGGCAAAGTACTTCACAGTGGTATTACCATGATAAAGAAAGCACAGCAATACCATGGTGCTCAGTTAGTGTGAGATGTGAGGTGTTAAATATGGGTGTCCGGGTGTTTTCTGGCGGATGCAGGTCTTTTGAGCGTGTGAATGAGCGATCGGTTGGAGGGTTCTTGGCAGGCCTGCACACTTTAGTGCTTCTCTGTGGGCAACAGTCATTGAAACACCACTCACACTCCAGACTGCCTCCCGTTCATGCATGGAGCACAAGATGGAGGAGTCAGGGCATAGAGAAGAGAGAGAAAACACTTTCTTTACCCCTTCTTTCCATCTTTGTCATGCTTATGAAACTGTCCTCCTCACTGTCATGAGACTGTAAGATCTGTGTTTTGATGACAGACAAGAGCTTTGATTTTTAGGCGGGTTTCCTCTGGGTAGCATAAAGCATAAATAATAAATAAATGCAACCGCATTAATTGTAGAGAAGGCTTTTAAGAAAGGCTGTCATGGCAATAGGAATATCAACACTGGGAATCTTTGGAAAAACAAGAGCGGAATTCAGTTCAGTTCCATTCTGTTTTATTAGTGGAACACTTTTTCCATTCAAATAGTTCCAAGGTAGCTTTACAAAAGAAAAGTACCTCTGTGAACATGCCAAATGTGACATTGGCATGGACATTTAGGTACACTGTAAAAAATAAATCTGTTAAGTTTACGGTAAAAAACTGGCAGATGTGGTTACCAGAGTTTTCCTGTTAAAAATACGGTAGCAGCATTTTAGGTTTTACAGACTTTTAACTGTATTTAATTTTACAGCAATAAAACGTATTTCATTATCTGATATAATGTTAATTTACTGACCTTTTGAAGTATTTATCTCTGTTTTGTTTAATTGTAATACACTGACGGCCAACAATCACAGCAGTGATGAGAGTCATATGATCAATCAAAGCTCATCATAATCAGATCTTCCACAAAAAAAAATCATTTTATTATTGAAGCTGCAGTGTCATTCACACAAACATAAACACCATCATGGTAACATGTTGAAATTTAAAAAATGCATTAACAACATTAAATGTATAAAACCCTACATAACTGATTTGAAAAAAACTAAGAAAATTATGAGTTAAAACACAGTAAATGTGAAGTGTCACGCAGGGAATTGTGGGGATGTCAATTTACATTTTTTCACTGTAAATTATACAATGACTTGTTATTTTTCACTTCCAAAAACTGTAAATTTAACAGTATTTTACTGTAAAATTTCATTTAAATAAATGGACGCAAAATGAACTTTGGTCTAATAACACATTGGTACCTAGTTGACCGTTCTCTAAGATTTGTTTTCATGATAATCGAATGTAAAGAGTTCATCTCTTAAAACTGTTTAGCGTATAACGCTAGTATATGTGGCCATTTAATAAGTAAAAACTAGAGATGTCAGAACTATTAATCATCGATTAATCGCATCCAAAATAAAAGTTTGTGTTACATATATATGTGGGTCCACTGTGTATAATTGTTTTGTTATATATATATATATATATATATATATATATACACACACACACACATGCATGTATATTTAGGAAAAAAATATGATTTATATATAAAATATTTATATATAACATAAATTATATATAAATCTATATATATGCATGAAAATATGTCTTAAATATATACAAGCATGTGTGTGTATATAAAAAATAATTATACACAGTGCACCCACATATATTATGTAACACAAACTTTTATTTTGGATGTGATTAATCGCAATTAATCGTTTGACAGCCCTAGTAAAAACAAATCGCTAATACCACTAACAAGGCTCAAAATAGCCCCACACTAACACAGTAAATTAATGAGGGTCCCTACATGCAAACCGAAGCATTGAGAACTTTGTAAGTGTACGGACCATTTAATAAGACGATATTTTATAAAAACAGTCCACTTCGCATGCAGCAGTAGCCATCTTTGGAAACAGTCTTGACAAGTCGAACCACGAACGCCGTTCATACAGTTTAGCTCACTTGGCACGCCGTTGTGGTTCAACTTATCAGACGGTTTTCCAAAGATGGCTCCTGCCTGTATACACGAAGTGGACTGTCTTTGAAAAATATCATACCGACCCCAAACAAACAGAAGTGTATAAAATACATACTAAAGTAAGTGGAAGTAATGTGCTATTTTGTGACGAATCTGTGTTTTTGTGCACTAATGCCCATAGAGAGAGAAATGAAGTGGGCGCGATCATTCTATCAGTCTTCTTGATCTTTTTGATCCTGTGCACACTTTGTAAGTTAAATGAAGGCAGGAGAGGCAGAATGGAGAGAGATATGGCTCTTTGATGTATTGTCACCCTTTGTTCTCCAGAGAAGTGGTTAATCACACTCTCGTCGTATTGTAGAAAACGTTATTTGTTTCACCTTTGTGGAACACAGCGTCCCAAAATAATATAAATGAAAGCGCAGCAAGGGTCAGAATGTAGAGGGAGGAGAGGCGAGATTAAAGGCAGAGGAAAGAGAGAAGGATGGAGGGAGATGCACATGTGAGAGGAGAGAGAGAGAAGACAGCTGCCTGTGCAGACGACACACACCTGCGCAGCTGCTCGAAGATCTGCCATCTGCCTCACTGTGCCCGTCGCCATCCTGGAGGGAATCCAACACATCCGAGAGTGATGAGATTCCTCTAAAACCACTGATCGTGGAGACCATGCATAGTTTCTCCTGTCTTAGATTATTTTGCTGAAACAAGCAGAAGTATGGAAGAGAAACAGATGATGTCCTGGCAGAAAATAACCAGAGCCTTTTCCGTTGCGGACATTTCCTTCAACGTTAAAACAGTTAAAAAATTGGGTGAAACACCTGTGAAAAATCCTTGCAGAAAATTCCTTCCTTCACACAGTTCACATTTTCTTAATTCATTTAACATGGTAAATCGCAAAAATCACCTCTCATAAATTGGATTTAAGAATGATTTACATTCGGCTGACCTAAATTGATTTGAGCCCATTTACTTTAATATAGTTTAAACTTGCCTTCTTTTCCCATTATATGAAATCAGGTCATGGGCCATTCAGAATTGATGTGAGTGACTGAAATTGAATTTTATTTGATTTGAGGTAGCAAACAGGATGAAGAATTGCAGATCCATCCATCCATCCATCTCTCTTCAGTCCTGAATTTTGCTTAACCCAAATATGAAACCCTGCTTCACATTTTCTTTGTTCAGAATAAGTTGTACATTACATTTGAATGGGGAAAATTTTTACATTTAAAAATACATACTATACCTTTAAGCAACTTAAAATTCACTCTTAGAAAAAAGGGTTCATTTGGGGTTCTATAAATTAAGCATATGGTTCATTACTCAACTCCAAAGAACCTTTTATGCTCAAAGGGTCTATAATAACAAGAAAGAACACTTTTGGCACAAAGGTTCTTTATAGGCTATTATTCATTTATATATTACATTATTCTGCAACATTTTGTAGTTGTAATTAAATGATAGTTTATTAAACTGTTTTTGTAACACATTTTAATCATGCTGATTTTTGGAGGAGAAAAAATGAAATTGCACTCTTCGTGTGATATCTCATTAAAGGTAGTGTAGGTCAGAATTTTATAAAAACTTTTTACCAAATTTGTTTACACTTTCTATATATATCAATGCATAATTAAAATCTAAGTACTCTGAAAAAAAAGAGTATAAAAATCTAGTGACTCTAGACTGTTTAATCTGCACTAAACACAGCTCATTATTTCTGAACCGGTACGAAACAATGGATTGGCTTAGGCGAACTGTCACTCTCCCGCTACCATGGCAACCACCCGTTTGCCACACAGGACCTGCCCACTTGCGCGTATCCAGATCGCACCTGTTCGCGTGCTTGTTTGAGCTTGAAGATGCAAAACCCGACGCAGGTCCTCTTGTCTAAAAAGTGCTCCTTGCCCTGCACTTCGACTACCCGTCCTCGGCCTCTACTTCCTCGGACCCTAATAGCAAAATCCTCTGCTTCGCCCTCGACCACGGATCTGTCCTCGAGCTGACCATGCGCTACTTGCTGTCTTATACTTTCTATGGGTAACTTACTTGTCTCGGGTGTGTAGTCCTCATCAGAATCAACAATGCTTTCATCAAGCAAAGTCTTACAAGCAGAACACCATATATGTAATGAATCTTACATGAAATTCCTTTCATCACAGTGTAAATGATGGCAATGGAAAAACGTGCATCATGCAACCTGTTTTTAGCTTTGCCTTATACATAACTAACTAGCTTGTTAGCGAATCAATATTGTAAGCTTTACCAATATCAATAAGCTAGCTTGATAGAGAGTAGGCTAATAAAATACAACTTATTTGTTTGCTCCTGAGTGAGTCTCTGTGGTGAATCTGCCCAGAAATGTGTTTCAAGATCGGCCAAAATGTCCGGATTTGGCTTTTGCGTTCTACAGTGTCCATTCATCATGTTTCCTGTGGCGAGCGGGGACGAGTGAGGCCGCGGAGAGCGCGCGAGGCCGGTGGCGTGACTTATCCGATGAGCGAATACTTGTGAGATGCACCGGTCTCGTATCTCTCATCGGAGGAGCGGGAATTTCTCTGCTATGTTAAAACACATATCAACCGATCACTTGTTTGGCGTTCATGTAAACACTACATTCAGATTCACCAATTAGAAAGAATTCAGTTAGACTGAAATAAAAGCTGTGCATGTAAAGCCCGGAACACACCGAGCTCGACGGTCGGCGTCTGGCAGATTTTGTGCGTCGGCCAACTGAAGCTTTCTCACGATTCCGTGCCGTTGGCTGAAAATTGCCAGCATCGGTTTTCCGAACATCAACTGCCGGACATGTACGGGAAAAAGAGGATGTTAAGCGCTACTACTCAACTTTCTCCACAGAACAGAGCCTGCTGAGCTTAGCTTCCAAAAAAGATGGCTGCCACTATGTGTTCATTCTGTGAGTGAGATCCCAGTGAGAAAACATGCGGGACAGCGCCTACTACTGACTGTAGTCTCTAGCCTCCGGCCAAAAATCCTCTGATGATGCAAAATGACTATTTTTGCGTCATCAGAGGATTTTTCCCAGACTGAAAATAAAAAAAATCTCTCGTCTCAGGGGAAAGCATGGTGATTCAAAAATACTACAGGTTTCCTACTAATACAAAGCTTAATGCTAAATCCTGAAGTATCCTTTTAAACATCTATATTTTACCAGTCTTATTACAAAGTCTTTAACCCATCTTACAGACTGGAGCGGATTTGTGCTGGAAAACTCTTCATGCCGGGTGAGTTCGCCATCTGTAATGGATCAGTATTGACAGCTCTTATTTTCCACATCGACGGACAGTCAATCTAGAGCTGTACATTCACCACCAATTTGTTCGGTACAGTCACCAGGCATTTGTCCAAAGACTCTTGATGTAATTTGTACATGTTTACAGACTCTCAGCAGATGATGAAGTTGTTTGCATGGTTGTTCATTGGTTTAATATTGTGTCTGCGCTGCATTGGGCAGAGATGATGTGTTGTGTGTCCGTTTCCAATGCGATCAATGGCTGCTCCAGTTCAGCTCTAGATCTCAGAGGGCTTGGGCCTGACCCTGTGGGGTTATACAGCAACTGTCCCTAGACATCGACCCGATGTCTGTGCTGCTCTTATTAGCTTCCACTGGAAAAAAATCATTAATTCTGGTTTGTGCTCTTCTCTTGTCTCTATCTCTCATAGCCGCTGTAACTGCCGTCGAGCTCAGGGCCGAGCGCCACAGCTAATGAGGCAGGTGTTCAAATTAGTGAGCCGGGCCTCTCGATCTCTTGGGAAAATGGCTGCCGTCATATAGAATTTACATGAATTAATGTTGGAATGTGCACTGAGTCAATAGTTCAGATATAATTAATTCACAGTGCTTCTAAGGGACTGTTTTGGAAAAATATTGTGTTGGAGTGGTTGACAAAGGTGCTGTAGGGTGTTCTAATTGGTTACTGGGGTAAATATGGTGGTTGCTAGGGTGTCGTTTAAAAGCTCAAGAGCCCATTCCAAGTCTCTATCATATTCTAATCTCTTGATTTAATTTTTGAAAGGAATTAATAATTTTATTTTGCTGGGACATTACAAAATTTGCATATTAGAATGATTTCTGAAGGATCATGCGACACTGAAGACTATGACTAGTAATGATGCTGAAATTCAGCTTTAATAAATTACATTTTAAAATACATGTTCAGATATACTCCATGAAACAAATGCTGCTGCTGACTGGCAACTTTTTTCAAAACTGCTGGCAAGAAAAGAGTTAAAAACTAAGGTAGGAACTGCTTCTCAACTATTTTTAGCCATTGTGTTATTTGTCTCGTATCTGACAAAGCTGTTTGGCTCCTTCACATTTAATTTCAGGGGCCAAAATCTTCCTAGTTATATATTTATTTATTTTTGTCTAGAGCCCTGCACTATTATAATTTAACAACACTCCTAAAAATAAAGGTTATTTATTGGAATCTATGGTTCCATGAAGAACCTTTAATATCCATTGAACCTTTGCATCAACAAAAGGTTCTTTATTGCAGATTTTTTTAAATGTTCTATATAAAGACTTTAACTAAAAAATGGTTCTTCTATGACATTACTGTGAAAACCCCATTTTGGAAGTTTTATTTTAAAGTCACCTTTATATATATATATATATGTATATATATATATATATATATATATATATATATATATATATATATATATATATATATATACACAGTGCTTTTTACAATAAAGATTGTTTCTAAGCATGCAGCTTTAGGCCGTGTGTCCACCAAAGCATTTTCCACACGCCTGGCGTACGTTTTCAAATGTTTTCAATGGTAGCGCCGCATTTTTTAAACGCCATGAGCGTAACAAGGCACTGAGCGTTTTTCTCACGCTGAAGTGCCGAACGCTTGCCGTTTTTTACTGGTAGCCAGGAGTTGAAAAATTTAAAACTTTTGGATAAAACATATCGCTCATCACTGACTATGTTTACATGCAGCCAATAACCCGTTCAAAACCGGGATATTAGCAATAACACAGACGTTATTGGACGCAGTATACTGGAAGTAAACATGGCGAGACCAGGCGAGACACGTCACAGCATACTTTTGGAGCGAGGTCAGAGGTCGCAAACAAAGGTGATCGCTGATCGCCGAACTATTCATTATCCGCGTGCCGCTGTTGTTGTTGTCTTTGGATACAGGAAGAAGAATCAGAAATGACGCATATTGCGTTCTTAAAGTTGTCTGTATGTCTAGACGTTAACCACGCGTCACCGTTTACATCGGGATATTACAATTCCATGTAAACAGGAGAAACTCTCTCCGCTCACGCATGTAAACGGGTTATTCCTAATGTTTCAGAAACCCGAATAGTGAACTTAACCCGACCATAACCCGAAAATTGGCTACATGTAAACTAGTCACTTTTTACTCACCCATCCAATCACACTGGAGGAGGGGCGGGACTAATACCACACCGACCAACTGTCACAACATTCTTTCTGTACAACGCCATCAACCAGCAGAGCTAACCGAACAAAATGGACGAAAATTTTTAGTATGAAACGGCATCTTCAGCAGAGCGTCTGGCGTTTTCAGCTGGCTAAAAACGCTTTGGTGGACACACAGCCATACAGTGATAACAGATTTAAGCTGGACCATCATAGTCCAGCTTAAAGGGTTGGTTTATCAACTTACCCTCATGTCGTCCCAAGCCCGTAAGACCTCCGCTCATCTTCAGAAACACAGTTTAAGATATTTTAGATTTAGTCTGAGAGCTTTCTGTCCCTCCATTGAAAATGTATGTACGGTATACTGTCCTTGTCCAGAAAGGAAATAAAGACATCATCAAAGTAGTCCATGTGACATCAGTGGGTTATTTAGAATGATTTGAAGCGTCGAAAATACATTTTGGTCCAAAAATAACAAAAACACGACTTTATTCAGCATTGTATTGTCTTCCGGTTCTGTTGTGGATCTGCGTTCAGTGACACTGCTGACGTAAGGCGCGGCTGACGTGTGTCTGGTGTGTCCGTGTATTCGGGTTCAAATAAATATGGCTGGCCAAAAATGCAAGTCTTCCTCTGTGTGGAAATCCTTAGACATGTTTGCGAAGATTGTTTCGTTTACGACGTGCATCTCCCTCAGACTGTAACCGAAGCTTAGCCGTCACCAGACACACGTCAGCCGCGTCAGTGAACGCGAATCCACAACAGAACCAGAAGACAATACAATGCTGAATAAAGTCGTGTTTTTTGTTATTTTTGGACCAAAATCTATTTTCGCTGCTTCAAAACCGATGTCACATAGACTACTTTGATGATGTTTTTATTTCTTTTTTGAATAAGGACATTATACTGTACATACATTTTCATTTTGGAGGGACAGAAAACTCTTGGACTAAATCTAAAATGTTTTCAATCGAAGATGAACTGAAGTCTTACGGGCTTGGAACGACATGAAGGTGAGTCATTAATGACATCATTTTCATTTTTGGGTGAACTGAACCCTTTAAGCGAATTCAGTAATGGTTCCTTTTTTATCGCTATTGTACGACCAACTCGTAGTCAAGTCAAGTCACATTTACTTATATAGCGCTTTTTACAATACAGGTTGTATCAAAGCAGCTTTACAGTCATAACATGAAAATAATACAACACAGATCAATAATATTGTTGAATATTAAATGTCCCCAACTGAAGCAAGCCAAATGCAAGGCAACAGTGGCAAGGAACCTAAACTTCAGCAATGTTAGGAAGATTCGTAACAAATTCGTATGATTAAAAAGTGGCTAATTCGCACTGACTCATACAACCTCACACCTCATTTGTCTAAACCCACGTGATGGTTAGGTTTAGTGGCGGGGTCAGGGTAGGGTCATTCGTAATCGAATTCATACAAGTTGGGCAACTCATAAAATATGTACAATTTCGCAAAAATCTTACGAATTCGTACAAGTGAGGAATTAGCCACCTTGTAAAATTCTTACAAACTGCTGTGAGATAAGAATTTTTGTTGTGATTAAAACTTTAATTAATTTAGTTTATTTATCTATGCAGCCTCTCTGGGAGACAACAGTGATGTCATCATCCAGCTCAGTTCAGTTCTCATATAATGGTGTCAATGCAGGCAGATCAGTAATATTGTTGAATATTAAATGTCCCAACTGAAGCAAGCCAAAAGCAAGGCAACAGTGGCAAGGAACCAAAACTCCATCAGTGTTAGGAAGATTCGTACAAATTTGTACGATTAAAAAGTGGCTAATTCGTACTAATTCATACAACCTCACACCTCATTTGTCTAAACCCACGTGATGGTTAGGTTTAGTGGCGGGGTCAGGGGTAGGTCATTCGTATCA
Organism: Hybognathus amarus; assembly: GCA_030378365.1. Classification (NCBI taxonomy): domain Eukaryota; kingdom Metazoa; phylum Chordata; class Actinopteri; order Cypriniformes; family Leuciscidae; genus Hybognathus; species Hybognathus amarus. Next base: position 282,382 of record JAQIUQ010001648.1, on the reverse strand, counting down.
ATTCATACAAGTTGGGCAACTTGTAAAATATGTACTATTTAGCAAAAATCTTACGAATTTGTACGAGTGAGGAATTAGCCACCTCGTAAAATTCGAATACGAATTGCCGCGAGATAAGAATTTTTGTTGTGATAAAAACATATTAATTTAGTTTATTTATCTATGCAGCCTCTCTGAAGACAACAGTGATGTCATTATCCAGCTCATTTCAGTTCTCATATAATGGTGTCAATGCAGGCAGATCAATAATATTGTTGAATAGTAAGTGTCCCCAACTAGAGCAAGCCAAAACCCAAAGGCAACAACGGTGACAGTGGCAAGGAACCAAAACTCCATCAGGTGATTGAATGGAGAAAAAAACCATAGGAGGAACCAGGCCAACGAACAAACATATGATTATGATTCAGGCAGAGAGTATATTGTGCAGCTCTTGTAATATACTTTTAGCAAATGCTGGCAGTTATTAAAATAGGTCTACGACATCAGATATTCATGGTGAGTGGTGATAGTTATTCCTGCGCTCTTGAACTGCAGACCTCCCAGAATGCTCAGCATGGCTCCAAGAACAACCGTTTGAGCTATAAAGGTTGATGAGTATGAACACCGTCGTTTTACACTGTCATGTTTACATTACACACTTGTGTTTCTTTTTCCCTGTGGGTTATAATTGTCACGGACAGCTATTTGGTTAATTTCCACCCTAATACGCGTGATGTTTTGTAGCATGTAGTCACAAGCAATGTAGCCTTAGTTCACACTTCACACGCGGCTCTCTTCCACAGCAACTGAATATGAACGGACGGGAATGCGCCTCAGGAATTTACGGTTACAGTAATTGTCTGTTTGACAGATGTAAAAGCGTAGAGAATGTCACCAGCGGTGGAAAGAGGAAGGGCATATAAGCAGGCAAATGTAAAGATTGAAAAGTCAAGGTTAGTTATATGTTTTTCTATTCAGCCATGCGTTCAAACCTTGACAAGCGTGCAATTCTTCCTCACATTCACACAGCCAATGGCGGTGGCCTTTATCTGCTCTGCCCAGAAACACACAGCCTTGCTGGGTCTCTCTCTCTCTCTCTCTCTCTCTCTCTCTCCACACCCTCCCACCGCCCTTTTTATCTCATGCAATCCCTCCTTTCACAACCACTCTGTTACTCTTGTCTCTCTATGGTGGATCATTGACACCTTTAATGAGTCAGCACACAGTCATAGCTGTTAACGGTGATAATGGGATGCCGTGTAGAACGGGGGAGATGTGGAAGTGTGTGGGAAGCTCTGCTCGAATCCGCGTGAGCGTGTTTATTGGTTTGGTCAAGTCATTTGTAGCTTATTTTAATGCCTTTTCTTGTACTATGACTGCCCACTTTCTTTCAGCGGTGTTGCTTCCGGAAATAGTTTTTCCTACCATTGGGATTTCAAATAAAGGGTTCTGAAACTCGAAGCGAACTGACCAGCTCTCTGATGAATCACAACATTACAAACTTTGACATGGAGCATAAACAATGTTAACTGTGGCAGCCAATATATTCCATTATTTGTATTCTATCAGTCAACTCATTTGGATTGAAAGAGACGTGCTTGTGCTTAGAAAAGATTCATTTAAGTTAGTACAACTAACTGAAATTACACATGATGGTACAAATGCTGTTCTTTGAACTTTCTATTCATCAAAGAATCCTGAAATAAAAATGTAAAACACTGTTTAACATGGATAATAATCATACATGTTTTTGGAGCATAAAATCATCATATTAGAGTGATTTGTGAAGGATCATGTGACACTGAAGACTGGAGTAATGATGCTGAAAATTCAGCTTTTTTTCAGAGGAATAAATTACATTTTAATATATATTAACATAAAAAGTCATTTTAAATTTTCATAATATTTCACAATATTACTGTGTTTGTGTATTTTTATCAAAAAATTGCAGCCTTGGTGAGCAGAAGAGACTTCTTTTAAAAACATAAAAGATCTTACTGACCCTAAACTTTTGACCGTGTAGTGTGTGTGTATATATATATATATATATATATATATAATATATATATATATATATATATTAAACAAGGACACAACACACACACACAAATGCTATACAATTGAAAAGTTTGGAGTCAGTAAGATTTTTTGTGCTAAGTCTTTTATGCTAACCCTGGCTGCATTTATCTGTTCAAAAATACAGTAAAAACAGTAATGCTTTGAAATGTTCTTGCTATCAAATATAACTAGTTTCTATTTGAATGTGTTGTAAAATGTAACAATTTGGCCAGGGTGAAATAGCCAGCAGGCGTATCACCCTGTAGTCCAAGACTGGTTGTCCACTGACGCGGGGTTAAGCGGTCAATCCCTGGAGGGGAGATATCCTAGTTTGCTGCTGCAAGAGTTATTGAGTCTCACTCAGTGATCTGTGTCCTAATGCCCCAGTATAGTGATGGGGACACTGTACTGTCAAACAGCACGTGCTTCAGATGAGACTGTCTTTGGTCATTATATATCTTACGAAAAAGAGTAGGGGTGTAATCCCAACATCCTGGCCAGAACTTTCTATTCACCAAAGAATCCATCCTGAACTTTCTATTCATCAAAGAATCCTGAAATAAAAATGTAAAAACTGTTTTCAACATGGATAATAATCATACATGTTTTTGGAGCATAAAATAATCATATTAGAGTGATTTGTGAAGGATCATGTGACACTGAAGACTGGAGTAATGATGCTGAAAATTCAGCATTTTTTCAGAGGAATAAATTAAATTTTAATATATATTAACATAAAAAAGTCATTTTAAATTGTCATAATAATTCACAATATTACTGTGTTTTTTGTGTATTTTTTATCAAAAAAATGCAGACTTGGTGAGCAGAAGAGGCTTCTTTTAAAAACATAAAAAATCGTACAGACCTACACTTTTGACCGGTAGTGTATATGAAGAGTTCAGATGCAAAAGCCTCTAAGTGCCATTTGAAATTTTCTTCTAAAATGATAATTTTTATTAAGCTTGTATATTAAAGTTCAGTAATTTCACTTAAATGGCAATGAAGATTACCTATTAATTGTCATTTAAGTGAAATTACTGAACTTAAATATACAAGCTTGATAAAAATGATCATTTTAGAAGAAAATTTCAAATGGCATTTAGAGGCTTTTGCATCTGAACTCTTCATATATATATATATATATATATATATATATATATATATATATATATATATATATATATATATATATATATATATATATATATATATATAGGGGCATATATATATATATATATATATATATATATATATATATATATATATATATGGATATATATATATATATATATATATATATATATATATATATATATATATATATATATATATTATAAAACAAGGACACAATACACACACACAAACGCTATACAATTCAAAAGTTTGGAGTCAGTAAGATTTTTTGTGCTAAGTCTTTTATGCTAACCCTGGCTGCATTTATCTGTTCAAAAATACAGTAAAAACAGTAATGTTTTGAAATATTCTTGCAATCAAATATAACTAGTTTCTATTTGAATGTGTTGTAAAATGTAACAATTTGGCCAGGGTGAAATAGCCAGCAGGCGTATCACTGTAGTCCAAGACTGGTTGTCCACTGACGCGGGGTCTAGCGGTCAGTCCCTGGAGGGGAGATATCCTAGTTTGCTGCTGCAAGAGTTATTGAGTCTCACTCTGTGATCTGTGTCCTAATGCCCCAGTATAGTGATGGGGACACTGTACTGTCAAACAGCACGTGCTTCAGATGAGACTGTCTTTGGTCATTATATATCTTACGAAAAAGAGTAGGGGTGTAATCCCAACATCCTGGCCAGATTTGTTGGCCTCTGTCCATCATGGCCTCATCATCCCCATTTACTGATTGTCTCCTCTCCACCAGTAGGGCGTTCTGGCTCAATATGGCTGCCATTGCAACATCTAGGTTGTGCTGCACATTGGTGGTGTTTGAGGAGATTCACCCTTCCATATGTGAAGCGCTTTGAATACCCAGTGCTATAAATGTAACAAATTATCATTATTATTATTATAATTTATTCCAGTGATCAAAGCTGAATTTTCAGCATCATTACTCCAGTCTCCAGAGTCACATGATCCTTCAGAAATCATTCGAATGCTGATTTGGTGCTCAAGAAACTTGTTAATGTTGAAAACAATTATGCTGCTTAATGCTTTTGGGATTCTTTGATGAATAAAAGGTTTTTAAAGCATTTATTTCAAATAGAAGTCTTTACTGCCACTTTTGATCAATTAAATGCATCCTTGCTGAATTAAAGTAGGTTTCTTTAAAAAAATCTTACTGACCTCAAACTTTAATTTAATAACTTAATAGTTTCATAATTGGTGGTGTAAAAATAAGCAAATATATAATAAATAATTCATTATAAAAAATATATTTTTGGTTAATTGCCAAATATTCAAATACACTCATCTAAAGGATTATTAGGAACACCTGTTCAATTTCTCATTAATGCAATTATCAAATCAACCAATCACATGGCAGTTGCTTCAGTGCATTTATGGGTGTGGTCCTGGTCAAGAGCAATCTCCTGAACTCCAAACTGAATGTCAGAATTGGAAAGAAAGGTGATTTAAGCAATTTTAAGCATGAAATGGTTGTTGGTGCCAGACGGGCTGGTCTGAGTATTTCACAATCTGCTCAGTTACTGGGATTTTCATGCACAACCATTTCTAGGGTTTACAATGGCGTGAAAAGGGAAAAACATCCATTATGCGGCAGATTTCTGTTGAGACATTCAGATGGTAGAGTCAGAAATTGGCGTAAACAGAATAAAAACATGGATCCATCATGCCTTGTTACCACTGTGCAGGCTGGTGGTGGTGGTGTAATGGTGTGGGATGTTTTCTTGGCACACTTTAGGCCTCTTAGTGCCAATTGGGCATCGTTTAAATGTCACGGCCTACCTGAGCATTGTTTCTGACCATGTCCATCTCTTTATGGCCACCATGTCCCCATCCTCTGATGGCTACTTCAAGCAGGATAATGCACCATGTCACAAACCTCGAATCATTTCAAATTGGTTTCTTGAACATGACAATTAGTTCACTGTACTAAAATGGCCCCCACAGTCACCAGATCTCAACCCAATAGAGCATCTTTGGGATGTGGTGGGAACGGGAGCTTCGTGCCCTGGATGTGCATCCCACAAATCTCCATCCACTGCAAGATGCTATCCTATCAATATGGGCCAACATTTCTAAAGAATGCTTTCAGCACCTTGTTGAATCAATGCCACGTAGAATTAAGGCAGTTCTGAAGGTGAAAGGGTGAAACAGTATGTATGGTGTTTCTAATAATCCTTAAGTCATTTAAGAATTAGTACGTAATTTCTATTGCTGCATTTTTTTCCCCATGGTAAAAGCGACTTGTTTGGTTCATCTCTTAAGTTTACAAATAAACATGATTAAAAAAACTTTAATTAAATTCTCTTTGAATCTGTCTTCTACAAAAGCTGCAGACCGTCGCTCAACCTCAGAACTCACGGTAGGCCTGTCTTTATCAGATTTAATACGTTGTTGCTAAAAGCCAGTTTTTTTATAAAGAAAATGAATAGGATGTTTACTTCTGGAACTCTGTTGTTGTTCTCAATAGCTGCCAGCTTTTAGCAACATCCTGATAAAGACAACACTGTCTTGTGAAGGTGAACACACTGTGCTTTATCAACAACAGAAACGCTTGCTAAACCTCTCCAGGTTGTTGTGGCAGCAGCGTCTGACTGAAAATCCTCCAACTTCTCTCCAGGCTGCAATTATGACAACTGAATGCCTCTATTTTGATTTTGGCATATTCGCTTCAGAACCGCTTTTGGATTTGATCCAGACACACAAAGGGAGGCGGGATGGCAACCATCAAGCGTTTGTACTCGGTTGACAGGATCTTATGGTTTTTCCTGATCCAGATTGGTCGGGATCTTCCTCTTGTCAAGCTCTAGTGATGAAAAGACCATTGTGCCGCACGATTGGCCCTCTTTCACCTCTGTTTGAATGTCAAAAGATGCTGCTGAGAGGAATTATTTTACTGCATTTCAAGAGACGAAAGACTTAGAGCTTGTTACTGAGAGAGCTTCAGCTAGAGTAACGCGGGCTGTTTTTAACCATGCTGTCATATTTCATAAAACACTAATTTTATATTGATGCACATATTTTGTTACACAAGTTGTTGTGTGTTTACTTTCTATCAATAGAAACCCTTAAAAAAGTACAGTTGCGTTACTGACACTTTTTTTGTACTGCAGTCTATCTCGCTACAAAAAATGTATTGTGGTAAATAGTAAAGACTTGTATGTATGGTACCTCATGATTACCATATTCATATACCATGGTGTTTTGATGGTACTGTGTTTAAGATACAAAAAAAACCCTATGGTTTTACCATGGTTGTATGATGGTACTTTTTGCATTCAAGCCAGTTTTAGGTGTGTGTACTGTATATACTCAGAGCCCAACCGATATATCGGCAGGCCAAATATTATCGGCCGATATAGGCATTTGGTTGCACTTTACAATAACGGGTGCACTAATGAGCATAAATTCATGCTTAACTAATGCACAGATAATACTGAATTAATGTGTAACTAATGATTATTTAAGCTATTCATTAATGATTACCACATTAGGAACTAATTAAGAGTATGTAAGTTTAATGTATTGGTTCATACATGAGTTGTTGTTATTAATTCAATATGTAATTGTGGATAAATTCCACAATAACTCATTTTTTAACTAATAGTGATAATTAATATGTTAATTACCAGAATGAGCCAAAGCCTTGTATTTCAACTTCCAGAAAATATGCAAGTACACTAATATGCATTAATATATAATTAATTACTTAATTGTTACTGCAAATTCATGTGCAAATTACTAAATGACTAGTTAATAATGATGTGCCTCAACAAGTAAAGTCATAACATAATGATACCTTTGCAAAGCATTAGCTAATGATTAATTAAAGCAGACAACTGGAAGTTGAAGTGCATAGCTTTGACTAATTGTGGTAATTAACACATTAATTTACACGATTAGTTCATAAAATATTTTATTAATGAATGAATACACAATGACACATTGAATTAATAGCAATTCATGTATTACTTAATCTATTAATCATAAAGACTCTTTATTAGTTGCTGATACAGTACTCATTAATTAATGGTTTAGGGCTTCATGAGTTATAGATTAACTCATGATTATCTGCTGAATTTGATGTATTGTGAATACATCAAGGAGACATTTTAATTGTTTATTTATAAACAAGTGTTTTCAGTCAGTGTCGCTGCAAAGTTGACAATGCTGACTCGCGATCTTCAGTGAACACGGCAGGGAGAAATGCACATTTCATAAGGATTACATCAGAGAGCAGTCTGTCTTTGTTTTTTTTTTTATTGTTCTGTTTAAAAGTAGACATTTCAGTATAGAAAGATTTCTCAGGAGTTTTCTGTTCATTTATGAGACGAGTTGCAGTTCACGCGCTGGCGCCTCCGTGTTGAGATTATCCATTGTCCGCTATAGCCTATTTACTTATTATTTATTAAATCCAGGCAATTAGTTGATGAAACAATTCAAATTAAGATACAATTAATACAAAACGAAATTCACTTTAATGAAAGGCTTTGTGCTTTCTGTTTGAGGTCTGAAAGTGAAAAAGGCTGCTTTCAGAGCTAGTTTTCAGAGCAACTTTTGACTGGTATTGTACTAGAATACACATACACAATGTTGATACTGTATTGTAATATGCAAATAAATAATATCAGCCGATATATCGGTATCTGGCTTTTTTAATCGGTATCGTCACTCGGCCCTCGAAAATCCATTTCGGTCAGGCTTTAGTATATACTCCTGTTTGATTACCAGATTCATAACTGTACAATTCAAAATCCATGCTAGAAAAAGCAGAAACACCAACAAAACAGTTAAAACCACATTTAGCTCAATCCAGTTTTAGACATTAATATTTCTCGCATGGTTGCGCTGCTGCCACTGTTTTTTTTTTTTTTTTTTTTTTTTTTTTTTTGGCTCTCCTGCGTTTTTCTCAGCACTGGCCATTTATTGAATTGCATTTCTTCTGTTTCCGCCGTCACTGTCAGGAAAACTGTCTGAGTCATAATCCGACAGAGTAAGCAGTGTGCGGGGGACGGAAAGAAGCCGAGTCGAGGAAACAAGATAAAGAAGAGACAGAGGCAGCGGGAGACAGAGAGAGAGACGAGGGGGAGAGAGACAGTGAAGTTGATGACAGCTAGAGGAGGATTAATTTCTCAATCGGCAGCAGTGTTGGACTCTGTGCTCTTAGTAATTGCTGTGCTGTTGGGGCCTCTGTGTTTGGGGCTCATTATCTCATGTGAATCAATGGTGTTCACGGGGCCTGCTCAACCGCACTGACATTACTGCAAGGCGCATCATTGGCTCGGTGTGGACGCGTGTTAATGTGTCAACTTGACGTGAGCAATTTCTAACCGTTGGAAGAGTTCATTTGTCATTCAGAGTAGCGGGGAAAATAACACCTTAGTCATATCTGGTTATTAAAGTGGGTGTATGTGTTTTTTGGTTTTTTTTGTTGTTTTTTGATGGTTGGTGATGTTGATAACTAGAGCGGGTGATCCAAAACATAGGATATCATTTATTACAATTCATTTTTACAATGTGCATTGTTTTTTTGTTGTTGTTTTTTAGGGCCCGAGCCCCAATGGTGATTGGCCCCTTTTGGAATTGCTCTGTTTATTGCATTCATTCACAAAAATAGTATATAGTTAATATGTCACAATCACGGTAGATTCAAAACTGAAGACTTTAATATTCCACAAAGCAAACACAAAGTGTATCATTTACATCACATTGAAACTTGAATGAAACAGAGAGGCTAACGAGGTGCACAGCTGAATGATTAGTCAAATCAGTACAGGGGAGTAGGAGCCATTATACGTGGGGGGACATGCCCCCCCCCCCCCACTATTTCCCAATGTAGGATTTTGTTTTGCATTGCCTGCCTATCTCTGCCAATTTTGGAGTCTCCCAATTAATCCATTCTGCAACTTTTAAAGGGTTGGTTTACTGCTCTTTTTCTTTGCATGATTGTGTTTATGGGGTGCAATATAACATGTATCCGTGGTTTTTCTTTTTTTAAAAGTCTTATTTTTCATAAATTTCACCTTTATTGTCAGCCGCGCTCTCCCCTGAACGAGCGGTTCACTTCCTGAGTCTATGAAAACACTCCCTCAGAATGACGTAGTGGGCTCAGATTGGTTCGTTTGGGCCGGTGTGTTGTGATTGGCTAAACTGTCGCTCACGTTGTCCGGAAGATTAACACCCATGACCTTTACGGGCGAAACGGGCGGGCATGCCGATGTCGAGACTGCAGTATCAGTGAGGCAGAATCAGACCGAGAAAGCCGCAATGAATCGAGTCAAGCAGAACCTCACCACACACGGCTCTTAATAAAGGTTTCTGAATGATAATTTGCTTCATTTTTTAACTTTATACACATTTGTTTTACACAATAGCATCTGACTGGCAACGATAGCTACTGACTGGCTAACTAATGTTAAACACAAACAGCGTTTGCAGGTTTACGTTCTTGATCAAATCGAAAATAAAGTCATAAAGCATATATATATGAAAAATACATTTACAACATTAGTACTTATACAAAATTCAGGTCCATAATGTTTGTACGCGTTTTGCGTAGACACAAAATAGCTGAACTAGTAGCCCATAAAGCCTACAAAGCCAGCGCTGGCATTTGAAAAAAAAGAACAACGCTACGTCGGGAATTATACATGCAAATACATTTAAAATGATGAAGTCTTAGCCTACTGACAGGTTGTGGCCCAACAACTGCTGGTTTTAAAGTTGGATCTGCTTCATGATTTAAAAACAGTTTCTTGTTTACGTTAATCCAGTGTTGAACTCGTGGAGATTCTGGAAGCTGTCTCGTAAATGCGCAGCACCAGAGAGCTAGATTACGATCGTCACTTTCAGGAATATAATCAAACACAAATTGTATCCATTGTTGTCGAAGTATTGTGTCCGTGGGAAGCTCGAAACACAGAAGACCTGACAGCTGCGTGAACACAACTCACTCGACGAGGAGCTGCTGAAATATGGCCATGCCCTTTCCTGCATATTCTGGAGGCAGTGGTTGATGCAAATGTGTGGGTTAGTGACGTACCATAACCCAGCTGTAGTCCAAAACGAGTCGTTTTTGTAGGCAATTTTACTTCCTGATTTTTAAAAGACGATATCTCTGCTTACACTAAACTTTCAGTGCTGCAACTTTGCAGATACTGTTCATGCACCAACAACAACATTACACACTATTTAAAATGAAAAAGTGAAATCGCATGTAAACCCGCCCTTTAAATACATAAATTCAATTTTTAAATACGGCCATTTTTTTCAGCTGCTTATGTCGTCAGTCGACCGTGATCGCGCACCGCTCGCGCATGTGCATCTAGGTGACAAATGTACGCATTGGCATAAATATATTCCTGGGAGATCTGTAGTTGCACGGGATGTGGAAGTGCGCAAAAGTTCCAGAAATGTACAAAAAGTGCCCTGGCTTTGAATGACAAGGTAATGAAAATAAGACTAAACCAAAATTAAATAACCAAGACTTGGTTGGTATTTTTCTCAGGAGATGTTTTGAGCATTTTACACTGGATTATCAGCAAACTGCCTAGAGAACTGCTAGCTGGATACTCAAAATAAACTAGCAATCTATTCAATCAGCATATTTGTGTTTGATCTGTGTGAAAAACTTGATTTATAATTGCTAGACCTACTTTTAGCTACCAAGCAACCTTTCCACAAGGGATAGATTGATTTCAGATTGATTTGTATTTTATATTTAATGAAAATCAAATCAACCATTTATTTGAGTTAATCAGTACATGACTGATTAACAGTAATGTAAATGCTAAATGCCCTAATACATGTTGATACTACAACAATGCAAAGTACATGCTCATGTAAGCCTCAATTTCTCCATTTCTTTGCTCAAAACTCTCTAGAAAGAGTCATTTAATGGTTTATTTTTCAAAAAAAAAATACCATTACCAAAAATACCACCCTACCATTTACTGCCACCCCCCAGGTTCACAATTGCTCCAATGCCCCTGAATCAGTAACTATAGGAACAAGCCCTGCATCCCAATTCGCTTACTTATACTACGCCCTGAAAGTATGTAGGCTTCTCTTTTTGTGAAGAAAAAGTATACATACTTTTGAGTGTGTAGCAAAAGAGTAGGCAAGCTTTGTGACATACTATCACGTCATCTTTAACGGATAGCATCCTGTCACCGTAAACTGCCCTGTCAGTCATCTTGAGTTAAAATCCTTCATTCTATCTAATTTGATTTCCTATCATTTCTGAGCACGTTAATCTGCCAGTCGTGGGTCTTTCATGCGGATACTCTCCTCGTGTTTGCAATTGAATATATTTGCAAACATAATATTATTGAATATAATGATGCATTTAAAAGTTAATGGCTAAACGTATCTTTACAAAAAGTTCACAATACTTATTTATAGAAACTGCACAATGTCATTCACACAAACATTAAGCACCATCACTGGTAACACACATGAAATTAAAAAAATGCAATAAACATTAATTTAACAACATTAAATGTAACATAAAACCCTGATGTACATAACTGATTAGACAAAAAACAATAAAACTATGAGGAACCATAGTTATTTCAACAAAAATACATAAAATGTGAAGTGTCACACAGGGAATTGTGGGAATGTCAATATACGTTTTTTCACTGTAAATTATACAATGATTTGTTCTTTTTCACTTCAAAAACTGTACATTTAACGGTATTTTACTGTAAAATTATATCACAGTTATTCACCGTGTATAGTACGGAAACTTTCTGTTTACCAATTAACAGTTTTGCACTGTAGCATTTTTACAGTATTTTACTGGTAAAATCACGGTTATTTTTTACAGTTTACGTACTAATTCTATTTTCGAATACTATTTAGGACGAATATGCGAATTGGGACGCAGCTAAAGTGAAAAACTCAGAAAGGAAAGAAGGCAGTGACTGAAAACAAACTCTAAACTTTACTGAACATATCCATGACAGTGTATATAGAATAAAATTCAACATTATTAATTTCTGAATGGAATACTGCATTTTTTAGCTTATTTGAATTCATTAATTTACATACTGTAATTTGTATAATTATGTTTATAGTTAAGTTATGTTTATAATTAGTTTTTATTATTATAAAAACTAATGCATAATCACATTCTACATTATTACTTGTTAAATTTGAAAGTTTCATTTTGAATTTTATATAATTTTTTATATATATATTTTTGTTAAGATACTGTGTATATAATTTACATATTCTTCAAATAAAAAGTAAATTCTAAACGTTATTTATTCTTAAATTGAATTTTCCATTTTAAATTAGATGAAATTTTACATATTTTTTTTTATGGTAAAATGTTGTTGTTGTTGTTGTTGTTGTTGTTGTTTTTGTTGTTAATTGATTGCTGAGTTGATTTATTAATTTACAGGTGGTTACGACATTTGCAGCTATTTCTTATGCGGAGGTTTCATACAGCAGAAAAGCGCTTTTGGTGATGAAAAGATTTTAATGTCTTCCTGCAATTTCTGACTGGAGGAAATAGTTCATTTGACATTCAAAATAGCAGGTTTGATAAATAGTGTCATTAAAATTCTCCCTCTCTGTGTATAATGGCTCCTGTCCTAACTACACAACCCTGTAGTGTTTAGTGGCTCTGGAGTTTCAGAGTCAGATGGTGTTGGCTTTGTCTGACCCACTTGCTATAAATAAAAGTCCAACAGCGTATAACAGCAATTCAACATGATGAAAAAGATCCAGTGAACAATGAAGCGAAATTGCTACTCTTTGTCACTATAGCTTATATGATTGACAGAGATAACACCGTGCAATCGCAAACTGTGATCGTTGAATGTGTACCCTCGAAATCGAACCATTATTAGATGAAAGGTTGTTGTTCTGAGCACTGAATTGCTACGGATGTTTCATAAAATCCAATTTCTCATAGGTCAGATGTTTTAGTCATCTTATGTGAACACAAATCTCTTTAATACTTCAATTGTTTCTTTTAGTCAGCAATTAGATTAGGCGATCAATAGGAGGCTTTGCTGAAGTTGAGATTGTTCTTCAAAGAAAAAGACGCCATATAATCTCAAATATGTCTCCTCTAGAGTTTCAGAAGAGATCTCAAACTGCAGACTTGAGTTTCTTGGCACATCTGAAAGCAATCAAAGGTAAAAGATGATCTCAAACACATTTCTCATACATTTTTCTTAAGATGAATTTATCTGAGCTACTATCCACATTAATTGTATAGCTCTGTACTCTTACTGTGTTTTAATAACGGTCTGGATTGAGTCAATTCGAAATTTTAGGACAAAGTTGATTCCTAAATTAAGTAAATAATTCCTGAATTATGATTAAACAGCTTCTATGCAGTAGGCTACAATGTGCAAAATGTGTATTTTCTGACATTTTCTGAAGTTCTGATAAGAAATATAATGTTCATTGATCTTTTGACATGTAAGAGGTCTTTAAACCATTAAAAATCACCTATTATGCTTTTTTTTACATTTTCATCTTTCTTTAATGTGTAATGTTGTTGTTTGAGCATAAAAAAGCTCTACAAAGTCACAAAGCACAAAGTCGAGTTCTTCTCTATATCAGTGTCAGTGTTTCTGAAACGTCTTCATTGTAGTCTTGAGTTTTCTTCTCCTCATTTAAATAATTACCATTTCCCGCCTTTGAAATATGCGGAAAAAAATGGGGCGGGGCCTGGTTGAATTAGTAGTGCATTAAAACTCGCAGTTATGGTAAGGGGCGTGACATTTCCCGAAACGCGATCGAAGCAGTTGACCAATCACAACACACTGGTCCAGCCAACCATTTAGAGCTGCAACCAATCAGAAGAGAGGAGCTGCAACATATATGTGAAAAACCTTTCACGTTATTAGAAAACCTAAAAACAAAATCAAGACTTTGTATAAACATTCTGTAAGTTTCATCGCTTAACCCTTGTGCTGCATTATATATTTAACACCGTTGAGTGCATTAACGACTAAAAATGGTCACATATTAAACATTGCCTAAAATATATATTTTTATTGATTTCCACTTTTACCAAGTTAAATCTTTTAACCAGCATCAGTCCTCATCATAACTACCAAATATGTATTTAATTTCAGGATTTTAACCCTTTAAATTCCAGTTTTGGTGGCGATACTATCAATTTGTGTAAGAGCAAAAAACACAAAAATGTAATTATTTCCCATACTCTAAATGCAAAGAGAAAACTTTAGATTTGGATCGTCACAGTCTTGAATATGTCAAAGATTAGCGACATTATTTCTGGTGCATTTAAAGATTTTGTGTAATGTCAGATTTAAAAAAAAAAAAACAATCAACGAGTTAATGACCAAAAATGGTCACATATTAAACACTGCCTAAATTATTATATATTATTATTATTTTGGTCCACGTTTACGGAGTTAAATCTTTTAACCAGCATGGGTCCTCATAATAACTACCAAATAATTTATTTAATTTCAATATTTTAACCTTTTAAATTCCAGTTTTGGTGGCGATACTATCAATTTGTGTAAGAGAAAAAAACACTAAAATGTAATTATTTTCCATACTCTAAATGTAAAGAGAAAACTTTAGATTTGGATCATCACAGTCTTGAATATGTCAAAGATTAGCGGCAACATTATTTCTGGTGAATTTAAAGATTTTGTGTAATGTCAGATTTAAAAAAAAAAAAAAAAACAATCAACGAGTTAATGACCAAAGATGGTCACATATTAATCACGGCCTAAATTATTATATATAATTATTATTATTAATTATGGTCCACGTTTACTGAGTTAAATCTTTTAACCAGCATGGGTCCTCATAATAACTACCAAATAATTTATTTAATTTCAATATTTTAACCCTTTAAATACCAGGTTTGGTTGCGACACCATCAATTTTTATAAGAGAAAAAAAAACACTAAAATGTAATTATTTTCCATATACTAAATGCAAAGTGAAAACCTTGGCTTTGGATTACCACAGTCTTGAATATGTCAAAGATTAGCAGCAACATTATTTTTGGTGTTAGATTAAAAAAAATCAAACATAGCGCGTTAAGGACAAATGTGGTCCTATTTGAACCCATTAAAATATCAATTTTTGACAGTTTTTTATTTTCTATAAACACGGACCAAGGAGTCTAATATGCGCACGCGAGTTAGAGGTTGTCTATGAGCCTCCAAGGCTCAACAAAGGTTCCTCTCTCCCCGGAGATGGGCACACCACCGGCCCGTCTTACCTGGTCCGTCGGGGAGGTGGAGCGAGAGCGGTACCCGAAAGATGGTGAATTATGCCTGGGCAGGGGCGAAGCCAGAGAAAACTCTGGTGGAGGCTAAATTTAATACATGGTATTTTGGCAAGTAACAAATCACAATATCCTGAAGGTCATATTTTACCCTTTCTGTCTTCTCTCTTTCTCCCTCTCTCTCTGTGTGTGTGTGTGTGTGCATTTAGCAAGAGAAAGCGCTTCTCATTGCATTCTTTTCTTTTGGTTTGATTCGTGCGTATTTTACGCACAGACGTGAACCTTTGACTCAGCTTCAGGGTTTTTTTTTAGCAGTCTATGTTTCAAAGTTAATTGATCATTTCTCACATACGTGGAGGCACAAACACAGCAATGCAGTCAGTCCTTAGACAATAATAACACCTTTCATCTTGCGGAAACACAAAGATGTAGCTGCAAGGGATCCAAAACAAAGTCTGCCTTTCATACAAGTGCGGTTGATGCAAAAGTTATAAAGCTATGCACATCTTTGGTGTGGCAATTTCAAACTTGACAAGATGAAGAAAAGTGGGTCTGCAGACACCCATGGCAAGAGGAGGAGGGGGTGCAGTTTCTGCCCTAACAAAAAAGGAATAATCTCCACCACCTGCTCAAAATTATGCTTTTTTTATATCAAGCTTGAATTTGGAGCCCAATTTAGGCTTAGATTTATGGCTTTGGTTTTCTTGCAGTTTTAGAAATATATATTTTTTGAAAATGTATGAAAATATATATTAAATACATATATATGAATATATATAAATACAAATGTAAATAGTATTTTTTGCATTTTTCATAACACATGAAATTCTGTAATTTTTTTAAAGATGTTTTTTATTATTATTTTTTTTTAATTCCAAGTGCCATCTTTGAAAATAGAAGTATGTTCTCCAAAGCATTAAAGATTTATAACAGTTTAAATTGGAAATTAAATTTTCTGAGCTCAAAATGCTTTTAGATGAAGCAGCCAACTGTATTGGAAGTAAACAACATTTTCAAGTTTTATGTGGATAATGTTTTTAAAAGCAAGTGGGCGTTAATGCTGTTTTCTATGCAGTGACGTAAGCCAATCATAACAGTGGCTGTATACTCACAAGCCTTAAAACCAATCATTTCAGACAGAATGAGGGTTGAAAGTATGAATTTTTCTGCATATATACAAAAAAAGTTTATTAACATTATACGTGAACCTCAAGAAACATTAAAAAAACGCATTTCATATAAATCAACTGTCTTCTTGTTTGAATCTCTAATAAATTTAGAATTGCTTATATTGAACAGAAGTGCATGTATAAGTGCATGGATCAAATTAACTTTCACTAGAGGACATAGTGGCCCTGTGTACGCCATGTCAGATGGTTTCCTCTGGTACTCACTTTCATTACATGTTTTATTGCTCAGACAACGTCCCTGGACAACACTCTATCACTCTGCGAGGGTAATAGCTTTTTTCACCGGAGTAATTTAACTGATCAGGCACTTCCTCTTTTTTTCACCTTGAGGAATGGCCCCTGTGGTGAAAAAGCCAACAGAGATTAAAGTCGTGTGCATCTAAATTAGTTTGTTATGGAAAGATTTAGTACATTGTATTGTAATGTACACTCAAAACACCCTGTACACTCACCTATAGGATTCTTAGGAACACCCATGCTAATACTGTGTTTGACCCCCTTTCACCTTCAGAACTGCCTTAATTCTATGTTGCATTGATTCAAAAAGGTGCTGAAAGAATTCTTTAGAAATGTTGGTCCATATTGATAGGATAGCATCTTGCAGTTGATGGAGGTTTGTGGGATGCACATCCAGGGCACGAAGCTTCCGTTCTACCAGATCCCAAAGATGCTCTATTGGGTTGAGATCTGGTGACTGTGGGGGCCATTTTAGTACTGTGAACTCATTGTCATGTTCAAGAAACCAATTTGAAATAATTCAAGCTTTGTGACATGGTGCATTATCCTGCTGGAAGTAGCCATCAGAGGATGGGTACATGGGTACATGAAGGGTACATGGGTACATAAAGAAATGGACATGTCAGAAACAATGCTCAGGTAGGCTGTGGCATTTAAACAATGCCCAATTGGCACTAAGGGGCCTAAAGTGTGCCAAGAAAACATCCCCCACACCATTACACCACCACCACCAGCCTGCACAGTGGTAACAAGGCATGATGGATCCATGTTGTCATTCTGTTTACACCAAATTCTGACTCTACCATCTGAATGTCTCAACAGAAATCGAGACTCATCAGACCAGGCAACATTTTTCCAGTCTTCAACTGTCCAATTTTGGTGAGCTCTTGCTAATTGTAGCCTCGTTTTCCTATTTGTAGTGGAGAAGAGTGGTACCCGGTGGGGTCTTCTGCTGTTATAGCCCATCCGCCTCAAGGTTGTGTGTGTTGTGGCTTCACAAATGCTTTGCTGCATACCTCGGTTGTAATGAGTGGTTATTTCAGTCAAAGTTGCTCTTCTATCAGCTTGAATCAGTCGGCCCATTCTCCTCTGACCTCTAGCATCAACAAGGCATTTTCGCCCACAGGACTGCCGCATACTGGATGTTTTTCCCTTTTCACACCATTCTTTGTAAACCCTAGAAATGGTTGTGCGTGAAAATCCCAGTAACTGAGCAGGTTGTGAAATACTCAGACCAGCCCGTCTAGTGCTAACAAACATGCCACGCTCAAAATCGCTTAAATCTTTCTTTCCCATTCTGACATTCAGTTTGGAGTTCAGGAGATTGTCTTGACCAGGACCACACCCATAAATGCATTGGAGCAACTGGCATGTGATTGGTTGATTGATTTTATTTAAATGTGGTCGCATATAATTCTGGATCCTTACTGTCTGTGGGAGTAAATGGAGAAAAATGTCTTTTTAGGTTCAAATCCAATTTAAGCAAAGCATAAGCATGACAATTTGATGTCTCTTAACTGGCTCATTGACATCCTTTTTGGCAGAAAATGAAAGGTTGAGGTGTTTCATTGGGCATGAGAATGAGTTCATACGGTGGGTTGGCGCTGGAGGTGAAGCTCCATAAATTAACACACGTGAAACTGCGTGCATTTCTTGCGGCATCGTTTCTCCGACACGCTTCATTTGCGCTCCAGTCCATCCTCCCCGTGAAGGACTGTCTGCAAACCTGAATCAGCAGCAGCACAGAAAAAGAGAGAGAGAGTTTGAATAACTTACTGTCCTGGCAGGGGTCCACTCAGCCTGACAGACCCAGAATAGTGCTGTGAAAACTAGATTTCCCTTTAGCTTGAACTCCCTCCTCTGTTACACCGACCCCTCATCAGTGATACTGCCCTGACTGAACACGGCAGTGGAGGCCTGCACTTCACCATAACCTTATCGTAAATCATGCATATTATTGCACTTATGTGTTTGGCAACATGCTTTTCCAGTGGAAAATTGTATAGCTCAGGTTGATTTTTATTGCTCACAAGACTTGCTCACATTCCACTCAGACATTCAAAAAATGTCAAAATCTCTCTTAGATTTTTGTACAATTTCTTAAACATTAAGTATAGAAAGTAATATGTGGTTTTATGTAATGAACGTAATATGTGGTAGTGGTTTATATCATTATTTGTTGCAAATTATTTGTAGTAAAAGATTGTTAAGTAATACGTATTAATTTTATTTTATCCTTATCAAATAAAATTTATTTTTTGTGTGTGGTGGAGCCAGTGGAAATGACCGTGCCGTGCTGACGCCATGTGTTAAAGGTACATTACAGAGCAGTGTTATTTTAGTATAATTGATGTAGTTTTATACTTTTTATTAATATTTTGAACAAGCTTTTATTTTTATATTTTCAGTTTTCAATTTTAGTATTTTTTTTATCATTATTTTTTATGTTACTATTTATGTTGAAATTTTATTTTTTATTTTTAGTTTTACACTCTAAAAAATGCTGGGTTGTTTTAACCCAATTTTGGGTCAAACATGGACAAACTCAAACATTGGGTTAAAAATGTAATTTAAAAATGTAACCTAATGACTGGTCCATATTTGACCTAAATTGGGTTAAAACAATCTAGCATTTTTTAGAGTGTAGTTTAGTGTATGTTTTACCTTAAACTTAATTGTCTGAGTTAGTTGCCAAGGCAAAATGTAACTTTTTTATTTAGTTTAATTTTAAAATCTAAATATAACGTTTATTGTATTATATTTTCGCTTTATTTGAATTACCAAACATGTTTTAAATAGTTTTACAATGGAAAATATCGGGAAGGTTTTATGAATGGCAGTGAACAGACCCAAGTAGGTCACATGACTATGACAATATATCTAATGTAGAATGTTCGGATTACATTCATACTATATAGACCATTCAAAAAAAGTATCTGTCGCGTATATTCAAAACAAGAATGCTTGATTTCAGACGAAGCCATAGAAAATAGTGCTATAAAGTATGGATAGCTCAGATGATCTGAACTTGGAAGTATTTAATGAGATCTTTGACTTTTGTTTGCAGACTTATCTTGACATTTAGACATGAGATCTCTTCTGGGCTCTTCTTCATTGATATAGTTTGAGAAGTAGAGCAATTCGCACTCCATTGCTGTCTTGGACAAGCAAGTGGGATATCAGTTAAGTTTGCAGGAAGCAACTTGGTTACTCCTACTAATTGTTCTCAAACTCTTCTTCTCTGTCCCAGATGAGAGCAATTTGACCTCTCCACCCAGCCTCATCTCATTGATGCAGGTACCAGCTCCTAAAGAAACCCCCAGAAAGTGGCATCCATGGGGCAGGACTTCCTTGAGTCTTGTCTCTGTCAGGCAAGGATCATCTTCTGGCCCAGAAGGGTGTGACTCTTCCCAGTGGTTTGCCCCTAATCTGGTGCCCATGTTCGGGAAGGGGCTCTAGGCCGGGCAGATGCCCTGTCCCCTCAACCAGCCCTTCCTGAAGAAGATGCTCCCTACACACCCCACTTTACCTCCAGCCTACGACCTCCCCACCGAACCCCGGAAGGCCGTCGGGACCTCGAGCCTGGGATTCCGATGCTCTCAATCGGCACACATCGAAGCCTTTCGCTCACTGTAGCCGGTTCCCACCACTGTGAACATCCGACACGGTGTCTGGTGTTCTCCACCTCAGGTAAGACCGAGTTTCAGAGAAACTTGAATCACAAATGAGTCATTCTGCTGTCGGTTGCTAATTGTTCCTCATGCTGCTGCACATTTACATATAGTTGACCCTTTAATTAACTTCATCGCATTACCAGCACAGTCTCGCCAACTCTCATTGAGAAGTGAATGACGTATGGTTGCTTTCCCACTGAGAATCATTGGCTAGCTGGGTTTCCATTCACTTTTTATGCAAATGTTCTGAGATTGCTTAAAAAATGCTGAATGGAAACCCAAAGATCTAAATAAAATATCCAAAATGTGCTTAAAAACAGCAAAAAAGTCATGTGACTGTGCCTCAGAGAGACGTGACTGAATAATTTGCTCTGAAAATGTGTTTGTAACGACAGTCAGCAGTGTCCATTATGGCCGATTTTCTGACTACTAAGATTATTGTTGTGTCACGGACAAGAGACATGTCAAACTGACGTGTTGCTTCCCAACCAATCATTCGCGAGCCATCTTTAAGGACGTGCATGCATGTCATCGAGAAGGCGGAACCTAGCGACTGACTTTCAGAAACAAGCACATAAACGACAGGCTACCAAAAGTGGCGTGTTAAGCTCTAACTTTCTCCCTGCATCTACGGAAATGTTCAGCTTTCTGTGTTTTCACTGTTATACGGTAGGGGGCGCATTACACATCTTCTAAATCGAGTACTGAATCTCCTTGGATCAAAACACAGGTGAAAAAGAAGCAGAAACAAGTCGATATCATATGTAGGCTATGCATATGTAAATAACGGGATCATCAACATCACTGAATTCAAATGTCGACTCAGACTATCATATCATATAAATAATATTAAATGAGTAATAATTTTGAAAAAATAACTCTGCAAACATTTTGTCAATGCGCTCTAAACTGTAATGTTCTGTAAAAGTAATTTATCATAATCATTCAAGCCAATGTCTTGTTTGTGGTACTAATAACAGCATATTATATGACATTTTGTGTTAATAACATCTATCACTTTTTGCATTAGTGTAAATGAGACATTTGTTGCTAATTATACTTGTTTCAAACATTAGCCTATCCATTTACACTTAGCATAAATCACTGATATAATAGCTGTACAAGATATATATTGCGACAATTTCCTCCAGAAGTGATTTTGTTCTCTTGAACACACTGAGATGGAAATACTGCTTTATTTGAGAATTGTTTCATAAATTTTTCCATTAATAAAATTTCCAACTTGAATAAAAACATAGCTAGTTTGCAACTTTTGACCTGAAGCGTAGGGGAGAGAGGGGCACAACATACTGTAACGCTTTTTGACTTTCTCAGTTTGTGGAAATCTACTTAGGGTTTAGAGTACTTAGATTTTTCTCACATTCATTTCCCACATGTCTAGTACAGTTATTTGGATTTGTTTTATTAATACAGTGTATACGTTTTCTTGATTTACCCCAAGAATGGCAAAGTGAAATGTGACAATATGCCCCATAGGTGGGGTACATTGTAACATGTGAGGGGCATATTGTAACATCACCATATGACAGCTTAAAATCTGATCTAATAAAAAATATTTACAA
Organism: Hybognathus amarus; assembly: GCA_030378365.1. Taxonomy (NCBI): domain Eukaryota; kingdom Metazoa; phylum Chordata; class Actinopteri; order Cypriniformes; family Leuciscidae; genus Hybognathus; species Hybognathus amarus. The sequence continues at coordinate 260,286 of JAQIUQ010001648.1, read as the reverse complement.
ACCAAAATGTTTTCTTAATAAAATACAATTATTAACTTTTGAGTTTGACAACAAACACACTGGAAAACAGCTATAAAGAGCATAGTTCAAAACAAAATATTGTTTAATAATTTCTGAACATTGACTCTCAGTCTTTATTTACACGTTTCTCATGTTTTCTCAATAGAATTCATAAAAGTGTAGAATACAATAGGATATTTTTAATAGGCGCACATTGTAACGCAGTGTTACAACATGCCCCAACTGCACAACTGGGGTTTGAATCCTGCTAGTGTCTTCTGCTAGTTAAACAACATATCGGAGATTAAAATAATATCAGATTTGTCTAATTTTAAATAAGCACAAAAAAATAGAGATGAAAAATTAACTTAAATGTACTGTGGCTATGGTTAAATAAATGTTCAGTGATATCTTACAAGATTTCTGAATTTGGTGCAAATTTTTCTCTATGTAGTGTTGAAATGGCAACTAGTTTCATCATGCTGGCATGTGCGGAAGTATTTAAAATAAATGTGTTACAACTTGCTCCTCGTTAAGGCCAATTTATACTTCTGCATAGGGTGCTCGCAGACGCGTACCATACAGCGTACCATACAGTGCACCCTTCGCAGTAGCCTGACGCGTGCACCTACAGTACACTACAAGTTGCGGCGAACGAGGACCGCAAGATCTGTGATTGGTCGGCTTGGTAGCATCATATTTCCTCCTACGCATTTCAACACATACCTTCTCAACACATTTCCGCACGTAACCATCTCCTCCAACGTCTTTCTCGCTTCTGCCTTTTAGTTTTAGTAATTTCGTAAAATTAACTGTTTTTCCACCTCAATAACTCCAACTCCAACATGATCCACTCTCTTTCAGTCGCTATTGCTTGTAGTAACCTAGTTGCGAGGAATCTAAACACAGTGAAACATTAAAACCCTCGCCGCCAACTAGCTTTTCGGAGCAGTACTGCAGAGCAACCAAGACCTGAACGCAGAAGTATAAATGCTCACTATGGCATTGCCTACGTGCCGTAGCCTACGGCGTAACGTAGACTCACTGTATTCCGGACATCACGGTATTCCGGACATTTGACCTTTTTCCGCAAATTTTATAAATAAACACTTTCAGGTCACGGCATAAATATATATCCGTGTCATCTTTGCCTTCTCCTCTTTCGATTCCGAACAACCTTATGCTTCCAGAGCCAGTCTTTCAAGAGAAATCAATGGGAGTTTCTAACGTACACCATTGACTGTTCAAAAAATGATGAGGGGAAGGTTTTCCGGCAGGACAAATGGATGAGGGATAATATACCTCCATAGAAAACGGCTCTATAAAATAATTAGGAGTTACAATTTGCAAATATTTGTACTTTAAGGGATTAAAAATATATATATTTAAAATTCTTAAATAAAACTTTAGAATATAATGCTCAAATTAGCAATTGTCGATTAAAGGAGCTGTATGTAAGATTGTGGCCAAAACTGGTACTGCAATCAGTTTCAAATTACTGTAGAGTGGTGTATCCCCTCCCTCTGACTCAAGGTTGCCAGATAGGCTGCAGTATCCAACTTTTTTTTTTTATCCCATACGTTTGTAGCTGCAGCTGTGGTAAATAGAGCAGAACTGGCAACCCGGATGCTTTGACACTACTGACTTCGTGATTGGTAGATCTGTGGAGGGTGGAGCTTCAGACCAAAACACAACATGACAGTTGAGGGCTGCAACTTCACTTTTAAAATGACAATATCCTGGCCAGACTACTGTTGTCAGTGATATAATTATTTGAACTATACATGATTTCTTAATGTCTAGTGACATATCAAGGCCATTTTATGATTATTTGAAATAAATTTCTTACATACAGCTCCTTTAAAAGAGTGTATAGACGCTTATACAACAAAGTTATGAAGATTAATATGATTACTTTACCAACTTATAGTTGTTAAAATGTATGCATTTTATATTAGAAATGACTGTCCGAAACACAGTGAGTAGAAATTTTCAGCTGTCCGGTAACACCGTGAGTTCTCATGGTAATCCTGACACTGCGTCTCCCAGCAGTTTTTTCAAGATTTCTCTAAAATGATTTGCTCAAAATGTGTCAAACAAACTTTGAAACGTGTGGAAGGCGTGTCCCCAGAGACAGACGAGCAATCAGGTTTATCTTTCAGCGGGTCTGATATCTTAAGGACGTTTTACTGTGCAAAGTGTCTGGAATACAGTGAGTCCACGTTACCCTCGCCTCTACGCAGAAGTATAAATTGGCCTTTATGTTGTGCGTTGCGCTCTCCTACAGCTCAATGGATGTTTCTCCTGACTGTTGTTTTCCTTCTCAAATCCCCTTTTTAGAAATTCTCAGATGAACAGTTGGATTTTTTAATGTCTGTCTGGCATTTTTCCTCCAGCTGTAACAAACTGCAGGGTCAATTTCACCGACCCAGAGGGCTACATCTGATTCTTCAGACGATCCTCCTCTCTCCGAAGGAGCGTTCCTGCAGTGCACTTACACAGTGACGGTGTACACAGGCTACGGCGTGAGAGCTACAGGTACTCACATCTCTTTCGGGGTTCAGATTTGCAGACCTTTTAATACAAGTTTTGAATATTGCATCCATTAATCATACATTCCCCCTCCTTCACACGTTATGACAAACTGCGCTGGTTTCTCTTGACTAAACAGGCACCTGTTAATGCATGAATCTCTTTAAATGACATGCTAATAGACTGTGTAATTCAACAAATAACCAGCTGCAGAACACCAAGGCCCCACGGGAGTTATCTGGAAATGCAATCTGCTGCCTAACAAGCTTTTTTTTTTTTTCTCCTGTATACAATCCTTATTTCTCCTGCGCCTAGCACATTTCCCCAACACCCTCGCTCGGGATACAGGCTGACTGCGCTTAACAACTCTGTGTCCAGTCGAACGTGCCCTCTGAGTGGCGGATGGTGTAACTGACAGGGATCTAATTACTGGAGCTGAGCACTTTGGGCCGGCAGCAGCAGTGTGTTCCCAGAGAGCCGGAGCCACACAAGCAGATGTTAATGAGAGAAACGAGGGCCTGTTGCTGCAGTGCCCGTGTGTTGCCTGCTGTAATCCCTTGTCCACGTCCTGCTCTCCCTCTGCGGATTATTCATGCCCGTCACATAATCTCTAATTACCCCTTTAATCCACAGCCAAAGGCCTGCTGTGAGTCTGTGTGTGTGTGTGTGTTAAATATTCTGTCTCAAAGAGATTAAAACACTTCTAATTAATTTGGTATGTATACACACTGTCCTCATGGGATCGGATGAGATATGGATAATCCACGCTGGCAGTGATATGCTTTAAACATGGAATCAAAATGCACACTTTTTACTTTCTTAATGCACATTATTGCTTTTTTTGTGCACTGTTTATTGGTGCATGTTGTTAAAAAAAACATGTTGTTCCTGTTATTCATTTTCTCTGCCTCTGAAATGGTTTTATTAAATCATAATTTTTTTTCAATGAAAATTATGCAATGTAACACCAATGACCCATTTAAAACTATATATTTTAATTAATAACTTTTTATTTAACATGGTGTGAAAAATCACTGTTAACTTTTGAACATTTTCTGATGTTGATAATGTATGTGTATTTATATATATATATATATATATATATATATATATATATATATATATATATATATATATATATATACATTATCAACATAAGAAAATTGAAAATATAAAAAATGTCATATATATATATATATATATATATATACACATACTATTATACATATATATAAACACACACACACATATATACAGTGTATATAAATATATATATATATATATATATATATATATATATATAATATATATATATAGCCCTAATATATATATATATATATATATATATATATATAAGGGCTGTCAAACGTATGTGTGTTTGTGTGTATATATATACACTATATATATATATATATATATATATATATATATATATATTAGAGCTGTCAAGCGTGTGTGTGTTTGTGTGTATATATATATACATGCACTCATTCACACACACACACACACACACACACACACACACATATATATATATATATATAGGGCTGTCTAAACGATTCACTTCATTTATTAATCGTGATTAATCGCATCCCAAAATAAAAGTTTGTGCTTACATAATATATGTGGGTGCACTGTGTACAATTATTTTATATATATAAATACTCACACATGCAATATTTTCATGTATATACTGTACATATATTTATATATAATTTATATTATATATAAATATAATTATTTTATATAAATAAGATTTTTTTCTTAAATATACATGCATGTGTGTGTATTTATATATATATACAAAATAATTATACACAGTGCACCCACATATAATATGTAAACACAAACTTTTATTTTGGATTAATCATTTGATAGCATATATATATAATGCACTATTTACAGTATTGTCATTTTTGTTTTTTATATTATAAATACAGTATATCATAATTATGTATCAAATACTTTGATTAATATCAGTATATCTCAAATTTGGTACAAATAAATATTATAATTTCGCATGCACTCACACACACTTATATGGAAGTTTCTTGACTATTTGAAGTAATTTGAATGATTAAAAGACATTCTCTATATAGTACCATGGTATTATCATCAGATTCCATCATTAGTACACATTACTTTTTTGTTCTCAAATGAACTTGATAATATGTGAATGTTGGACTGTACATGCTCTACGTACTTCTTAATGTATTGTGGTTTTCTTAGGTCAAAAGTGTCAACCTGTCAGAGGGCGAGCAGCTGTCAATCAGAGGTGTAGATGAAGGCGGAGCCTTGCTCGTACTGGCCAATCAGACGCTTCTGGTGGAAGGTCAGGGTGATCCGCAGTCCAACCAACACGCTGTCCGTGTTCTACCGGTCGTCTCCAGAGGGAGGAGTCGGCATGTTCCAGCTGCATTATCAAAGTGAGTCTTTCAAAACAAGCCACTTATGCATTAAACAGGGCGTCTGTGGGATTTGTGGAGATAATTGCCTTTTCACATAAAACTGTGAAGTTTAATATTATGGTAATGAATCCCACAGGTGCTTGTGTAAATGTTAAAAAGTGCTCCTCATCCAGAAGTCTCAGTAGTTGGCTTTGCCTTCAAACTTTTAATTGAAAAATTCTCTGTTTGGTTAATTTGCTCGGTTATCTAACTTGATGGCTTCTGCCATGTCCATTAACCGGCTAATGTTGTCGTTTCACTCCAGGGCTCATTTCACAAGGCTTTCTTGTGCTGCCTCGGTTGCAATTTGTTTTGATTAGTGTTCTCGAGTGGAATTGTCATATATTTTACTCATAAATGATTAAAGAAATAGTTTACCCTCCAAAACATCTGTCATTATGTACTCATGTCTCACAAAAGGAGAATTTTAAAAGGAGAATCTGATCTTTCTTGTCCAGTTTTTCGCCTGAGTTGTGCCCTACCTCGACGGCCTCATTTTGGGGAAGTGTCAGTCAAAGATCTGCATCCCGGAGGCACGGCTCATTTCCAGTGTCACATGGGATACCACCTGCAGGGGGACGCCACACTCACATGCCTCAATGCCTCACTGCCTGTGTGGAGCCAACGCGAGCCAAGCTGCAGAGGTGAGACTTGCATAGTCACAGGAACAGCTGTGAAAAGTGCTGAAATGTTCATATTAATAATTAGTAGTCATTTGAACAAACCCCTAACACTAAGTATTAAACGTATATGTTCTAAACATATATATTCTCATCTGGAAGAGAAATAAAATGGGTAGACCCCAACCACCCAACAATAAGCTAAGAACTATCCAGCAATGTTCTGACACCACCCGGAACACTGTAGCATGTAGCAGCGTTTTTCTATTTGTATGTTAAAAAAAAATATATATATATATATATATATTACTTATTTAGCGATACAGCACTTGCCTCGAGTATCTTATTGCTTTTATAAAACGGTTGCCACACAATATTTAAGTAAAAAACAATGTTAGTGCAACTTTCTTGAAGTAAAATCTCTAAAAGCTTACCTTCCGCTAGAAAAAATAGTCCCCGAGTGTGAACAGCAACAACGTTCCAATGTGTAAAATGCATGAAAGCTCAAATAAAAACAACACAGAACCGCAGTGTTGCGCAGCGATCAATAGAACCGTTGGGTGAAGCGGCTTCGGAGCCGTGTTCTATCGTGAATAAAGCACAGCTCTTGACCAATCAGAATCAAGGATTTGAACTAACCGTTTTATATATATATTAGGGCTGTCAAAAAGATTAATCGCGACTAATCGCATCCAAAATAAAAGTTTGGTGTTTACATAATATATTTGGGCTGCACTGTGTATAATTATTTTGTATATACATAAATACAGACACATGCATGTATATTTAAGAAAAAAATATTATTTATATATAAAATATATATATTTATATATAATATAAATTACATATAAATCTATAAACAGTATATATAAATGAAAATATGTCTTAAAATATATACAAGCATGTGTGTGTATTTATATATATATATAAAATAATTATACACAAAACACCCACATATATTATGTAAACAAAAACTTTTATTTTAAATTGTCAATTAATCGTGATTACATCTTCTGACAGCTCTTAATATATATATATATATATATATATATATATATATATATATATATATATATATATATATATATATATAGTGTATATATGTATATAATGTGAAATTGTTATGAAAAAATGTATCTAAATAGATTTTTTAAAAATATTTATATTATTGAAAAAGCTAAATATTTATTTTATATAAATAGATTTTACATTAATATATATATATATATATATATATATATATATACACATTCAATATTATACTTTCTTTTATTATTCATCTTAAAAAGTGAATCATAAGCCTTGCTCTTATTGGCACGTGTTCTTTTCAAGCTTTGTGTGGCGGGGTTGTAAAAAATGCCATGGTGGGCCGCGTTCTGTCCCCCTCACCCCATTCGGGCCCTAACAGCACCCTGGACCGCAGCTGCTCTTGGTCCCTGGAGGCCCCTAATGGCCAGAGGCTGCACCTGCATTTGGAGAGAATGGTGTTGGGTCCGACAGACAGGTAAATGCCACGTATCATCTAAATCAATGCATTCTTTTTATATGTATAGAAGAGGCTCAGCCTTTCTCCCACGACACAGACTTGTCTTATGGAGCGGCTCTCGACGCAGGATCGGTGGTCCTGTTTCGATTCCGGCCGGGCGGCCCGATCCCGTTTGAGGGAGTGATCAGCGAAGGCCCGGCTGTTCGTGTCCAGTTTCATAACAGACCAGCCTAACAGTCACAACACTGGCTTTAATATACGTTACAGAAGGTATGCCACTAAATATGTTGGGCAGATTCATCAAACTGAATGTACAGCAGCCTAAAAAGTATTAAAACATTTAAGTAACACTTAAAAATCTATGAATTCCATTGCAATAGATAAACGTTTTTAGGAACATTAGATCAGTTTTTCCTGATTTGCAAACTGCTGTTTGACTAACATTTGAACCCTTCCCTTCTTTTTTTATTATTTAGAGCACTTTATGTTTTTTATGAAGTGTTGTACTTGCAAAATGTGCTTTAAAATAAATACATTTAGTTTGATATTTTTCTTAATGTCTTATATCTAATATTTGTATGTTAACAATAAAGGACTTTAATGCATAATGCATAACTATTTTTTATTTTGAAGCAAGTATTTATTTATAAATGCTAATGTTTGTAAAAAAAATGCAACTGTTCATTGTTAGTTCATGTTAG
>JAQIUQ010001648.1:225000-245000 GCA_030378365.1 Hybognathus amarus | reverse complement strand
AGAGTGAGTGGTGCATAAGTCCCTCCGAGATGCTAGGCTATTGCGGGTGGTTGTTAGCTGTTAGCGCTTTGCTATGTGGTCACCAGAGTGTTCTTGGTGTTTACTAAGTGGTTACTTAATGGCCTAGGTCAATAAATCCCCCTCCAGTCATATTCTGGTCTCTATGACTCATATTCTCTCCTTTAATCTATGTAGATGGGACTTTAATTATTCGCAAGGCAAAAACTGTAAGTTCAATAGCTTAAAAAAAGTAATAACACGCTTTTCTCCTGAAAAATTCTGAATTAAGAGAATTCAATTCTAGAATTCTAGAATTAAAAAAATCTTTTTTAATTGTAAGTGTATTTTTCGCAATTTAGACTTTATTTCCGGAATTGCAAGTTTAGAACTCACAATTCCAAGTTATATCGGTAATATGTATATATTAGGGCTGTCAAACGATTTATCGCGATTAATTGCATCCAAAATAAAAGTTTGTGTTTACATAATATATGTGGGTGCACTGTGTTTAATTACTTTGTATATATATAAATACACACACATGCATGTATATTTAAGAAAAAATATTATTTATATATAAAATATTTATATTTAAATATAATATAAATTATATATAAATCTATATACAGTATATTCATGAAAATATTTCTTAAATATATACAAGCATGTGTGTGTATTTATATATATAAAATAATTATACACAGACAGTGCACCCACATATATTATGTAAATACATATGTTTGACAGCCCTAGTATATATAAGTATGTGTGTGTGTGTGTGTATATATATATATATATATATATATATATATATATATATATATATATATATATATATATATATATATGTATAAACTACATTATATAGTATACTTACAAATCCATTTGAAAGCCCTTACACACACACACACACACACACACACACACACACACACACACATATATATATATATACACTCACCGGCCACTTTATTAGGTACCCCATGCTAGTAACGGGTTGGACCCCCTTTTGTCTTCAGAACTGCCTCAATTCTTTGTGGCATAGATTCAACAAGGTGCTGGAAGCATTCCTCAGGGAGTTTGGTCCATATTGACATGATGGCATCACACAGTTGCCACAGATTTGTCGGCTGCACATCTATGATGCGAATCTCCCGTTCCACCACATCCCAAAGATGCTCTATTGGATTGAGATCTGGTGACTGTGGAGGCCATTTGAGTACAGCGAACTCATTGTCATGTTCAAGAAACCAGTCTGAGATGATTCCAGCTTTATGACATGGCGCATTATCCTGCTGAAAGTAGCCATCAGAAGTTGGGTACATTGTGGTCATAAAGGGATGGACATGGTCAGCAACAATACTCAGGTAGGCTGTGGCGTTGCAACGATGCTTAATTGGTACCAAGGGGCCCAAAGAGTGCCAAGAAAATATTCCCCACACCATGACACCACCACCACCAGCCTGAACCGTTGATACAAGGCAGGATGGATCCATGCTTTCATGTTGTAGACGCCAAATTCTGACCCTACCATCCGAATGTCGCAGCAGAAATCGAGACTCATCAGACCAGGCAACGTTTTTCCAATCTTCTATTGTCCAATTTCGATGAGCTTGTGCAAATTGTAGCCTCAGTTTCCTGTTCTTAGCTGAAAGGAGTGGCACCCGGTGTGGTCTTCTGCTGCTGTAGCCCATCTGCCTCAAAGTTCGACGTACTGTGCGTTCAGAGATGCTCTTCTGCCCACCTTGGTTGTAACGGGTGGTTATTTGAGTCACTGTTGCCCTTCTATCAGCTCGAACCAGTCTGGCCATTCTCCTCTGACCTCTGGCATCAACAAGGCATTTCCGCCCACAGAACTGCCGCTCACTGGATGTTTTTTCTTTTTCGGACCATTCTCTGTAAACCCTAGAGATGGTTGTGCGTGAAAATCCCAGTAGATTAGCAGTTTCTGAAATACTCAGACCAGCCCTTCTGGCACCAACAATCATGCCACGTTCAAAGTCACTCAAATCACCTTTCTTCCCCATACTGATGCTCGGTTTGAACTGCAGGAGATTGTCTTGATCATGTCTACATGCCTAAATGCACTGAGTTGCCGCCATGTGATTGGCTGCTTAGAAATTAAGTGTTAACGAGCAGTTGGACAGGTGTACCTAATAAAGTGGCCGGTGAGTGTGTATATATATATATATATATATATATATATATATATATATATATATATATATATATATACACATATATATATACATATATATATATATATATATATATCCTTCAAATGGTCTTCGTTTAATTGTTCGAGTAATTGTACAAAAAATACATTTTTAATCATACAAATATTTTTTTTGTTCACTTCTCATCTATTCATTAATGCTGTGTTTTTGGAGATATAAAGTACTTTTGTATCCATACAATTCCTCAACTACACCATTAGCTTATGAAATGTTATTTTTTATGATACATTGCATTTATGCTCTAGAAATAGTGACATTTCTGTGTAAAAAATCAGATTTATATATTTTAATATATGAAGAAAATATATTTTATTTTGTTTTTCCACATTTCCCAATCATTTCAATGTAGGGTCATATTGACCCCGAAGACCAGAAGTGCAGTTTTTTTGTGTGTGTATAGATAGATAATGTATGAAAAGTCAAAAAATCTTATTCCACTGAGATAAAGGAAACCTTTTTTTTGTTAAGTAAAAGTCAATTGGGGTTGTATAGACCCCATGACCCGATTGAGGGCTACATACATATGGTAATAAACAAATTATGCACACACAAAAAAAAATAATTCTAACTTATGTGGGAAAAAAGAAGAGGTTCAATCATTTTACCCCTGTTTTCCAGAGGTATCACGCAATGAACTCGTGTCCAGATCTACCTGAGATCCAGAACGGCTGGAAGACCACGTCTCATGCAGCGCTGGTGCGTGGAGCTCGCATCACATATCAATGCGACCCGGGGTACGACCTCGTGGGCAGTGAAACCCTGACCTGTCAGGTGGACCTAAGCTGGAACACCCAGCCTCCGTTCTGTGAGAAGAGTGAGTCCAGCATAGTTAGGCGTCTTTGCTAATTGGAGTCTAAAAGACATTTACTTGCAGCAGATTCAAATGGCATCCTTCTCAGCTTTGTCTCTTTTTCCTCCCTTCCCCTCATTAGTTATGTACTGCACAGACCCTGGACACGTGGAGCACTCCACACGCACTCTGTCTGATCCCAAACTCTTGGTTGGCACCACTATCCAGTATAGCTGCGTTCCCGGATTTATCCTGCAGGGCGGCGCCACACTCACTTGTTATGGTCGAGAACCTGGCACCCCTGTTTTGGACGTCTCGTTTGCCACATTGCGTTTGTGAGTTCCCACGAATGTTTAGTCCAAAATGTCTGTATTTTATATTTAAATCCCTTTTTTATCCCCTTAATTATTCCTGATTTGATTTATTACACTGTATAATAGCGGAAGAGTCTGTGTCCTGTGAGAATCCCGGCCTTCCTGACAATGGCTACCAGATATTGTCTAAAAGGCTTTACCTACCAGGAGAGTCTCTAACCTTCATGTGCTACCAAGAGTATGAGCTCATTGGTGAGACTGCCATCAAGTGCATTCTGGGAAATCCCTCATTTTGGAGTGGTCCATTGCCTCTTTGCAAAGGTAAGGAAAGATATTTACAGAGGTATTTACAGAGAATTTGTATGTATATAAATGCACAGGGGTCTATCTAGCCCTCTATCCCACATTTTTTACATTTAAAAAAATAACATTGATCCCAACAATTACATTTTGTTTTGAATGAAGCTGCATAACGATATTTAATGAATATTCAAATAAAATATTTAAATATCTGTGATGTGAATACTACATAAAAACAAAATGCATTTCCATTGTTATTGTTTTATTATATTATGATCTCATTAGAAGCTGAAATATATATTATTTTTTCCCTAAGGAATATTTTCAATCAATCATGAATGTTCTGGCAATCATGCACTAGGGGGTAAGTTTTATTGTTTAATGTACTAATGTAAGCAAAGGTTTGAATTTTATAGATTGTATCTCAGTGTTTACCCATTGTTACCCTTGTTATCTGATAGATTTTAGTTGGTTGTTGTAGTGGGTAAAGCAGGCGAAAATGAATTCTTAATATGTTTCATCATTGTATCTTGTCTAGTGGCTGAGGCTGCAACAGACTCTTCTTTTGACGGGGGAAGTATGGCTCTAGTAATATTTATACTAGTGTTGCTCGTGTCTGTTTTACTGGGAGGGGCCTACATCTATGTCACAAGGTGAGCAATATACTGTGGAAAGTGTTCGTGTTACTAATAGAGTGCATTAGCCTGCAACCTTTTTCAGCAGCGCTGGTTCTGGAAGTATTTTTTCATAAAAATTTTCCCAAAGGGATTTTAAAATGATCGTTGTTAAAGAGTTAAAAGTAGGGATGCACTGATATGAAAATCGATATATTGGCTGATAAATATTTATTTAAAAAAAAGTTTCACCATATCCCAAGCACACAATTATATTATATATACAATCATATTTCAAGCAATCCAAAATCATCATGGTGAACTGAACTAGAGCCCGACCGATAAAGGATTTTAAAGGCCGATACCGATACAAATATTTTTTTTGTTTTAAAATCCGATATTCCAATATATCTGCCGATATTTATTTATTAATTTACTTTTTTCAGAAACGCGCAACAAAACATTAACAGATTTCCTTAACATTAGTTTTTTGTAGTTATGTATGAGCTTTAACTAAAATAAAATGATAATGCATTTTAAAAAAAAACTTGTTTCTTTTATTGTTACAACAGAACAGGCTTTATGGTTCGCTAGTCTATGATGAGCCATAATTTAGCAATGGATTATGTCATACTGCAAATTGTAAAACATACATTTTCAATTTAACAGGCCAAGGAGAGATGATGCATCTCATTGCTATAACTGTCACGTACTATTAAAGAAATACTTCAGTCACATTGTCAAAAGTTAAAAGTACAGCTTCAACTACAGTGTAACAACGTAACGTAATTATTACTAGCTGATTCCGCTTCACTCTCGGCTTATTTAACAGCAGCAAAACTGGACATGATTGTCATGCTTATTTGAGTTAAGAGAACTGATGGGGATGTTCTTTTAATTGTTATTCAAGCAATGTATGTCTCGTGACCAACTCAACGAGTGTTGCCAACAGGGACGGTGTAGAGTGCCCTCTGGTGGATAAACTATACTACTCCAACACTCATGACATGGTTCAAGCGTGTTTCGTCCGTTTTTTTATTTTCTTTTTGAAATATTCATTTATCGGCCATTATAACTGCTGATACCGATAGTTTGGAAAATGCCTAATATCGGCCGATAATATCGGCTTGCCGATATATCGGTCTGGCTCTAAACTGTACGCATCTGAAGTGTCTCAGCTGAAGAAAATAATCCATTATTTATTTACTTTTACATATCAGCTAAATATTCCTATTGGGTCGATAACATAACGTTAACATTAAAGTGAACATGTATTGGCCGATACCAATATGGTGGCCGATATATCGTGCATGCATAGTTATAAGTTATGAACTAAGCCAATCAGCTACAAGGTGAATCATAACATTACAAACTTTGATTTAAAAGCAAAAACATTTTTGAACATTGATCAAAAAGACAATACAAGATAAGACTGACTCTGATTGGTGGAATTTTCTGTTCAGCATCATGGGTAATGTAGTTTTTCACCAAGAACTCCACTGGTAAACACAATTATTTTAAAAATATGCTGAAATAACGTTAACTGGCAGCTTCAACAGAAGTAAATACACACAGTAGGCCTGTCTTTAGAGGTTTATAAGTTATCGTTCAAAATTAATTTTCCTTATGGAGAAAATGAATGGAGTTTTTACTTCCATAACACGTCTGTTGTGCTACAATAAAGAGCTGCCATTGTTCCTGAGCACTTACACATGTTCTGTTGCTCATTTAATAGACTGCTCAATGCTGCTTGTACTAATAATGTTGTGAAATGAGACTGGTTTCTTCATAAAGCATTTAATAGCTTGAGGTGTAATGATATGTGTGGGTGGGAAAGCAGACACCATGATTGTCCATTGGTGAAACGAGAGAACATGTGCTGCGTTTGAACCTCTGTCAACACTTTTCTTTGTTCCTCAGGTGCCGTTATCATTCAAACCTGAGACTTCCTCTGATGTATCCGCATCCCTACAGCCAAATCACCGTGGAAACTGAGTTTGACAACCCCCTCTACGAGACTGGAGGGGTGAGAGTTTTCTAGAACACCTTAGCAACCTTATGCGGTTGCTAAGCCTTGGCAATCACATAGAACACACAAAACCTCCTAGAGAACCCTAGACCTGGCAATCATCCAAAACACCTGAACAACCAACCACTTAGCAACTCCATAGGAATATAACACAACCTTGGAAACCTCCCAGAGCACCCTAGCAAATGCTTAGAAAGGCCCTGGCAATCAGCCCAAACATTTTAACTAGCTAAGCACCCAGAACTACTTTTGAGAAACCACTTAATAACTCACAGAAACCCCTAGCAACCACCTAGAAACTCCATAGCAACCATTTAGAACCCTGTAGGAACCATATTGCACTGCCCTGGGAACTTCTCAGAACACCCTAGCAACCGCATAGGTCTTGGCAATTGTCCAAACCACTTAGCAACTCCCTAGCAATCACCTAGAACTGCTTAGGAACCACACAGCACTTCCCTGGCAACTTCCCAGAGCACCCTAGCAACCGCATAGGTCTTGGTAATCATCTAAAACATCTGAGAAACCACTTAGCAACTCCTAGAAAACCCTAGCAACTCCCTAGCAACCATCTAGAACCCTGTAGGAACCATATAGCACTGTCCTGGCAACCTCCCAATGCATCATAGCAACCACATAAGTCTTGGCAATTATACAAAACATCTGAGAAACAATTTAGCAACTCCCAGAAAACCATAGCAACCATCTAGAACCCATTAGGATCCAGATAGCAATGGGCTTTATGCCCAGCTGCACTACTTCCTGAACTTCAGCCAGCTCCTTGTTTCCTGTCTGCAATTATTGGCCAAATTGATTAATTCAGGTGTGCCTGACCTCAGTAGTCCTGGCAACAATAATCAGACACACCTGAATTAATCAATTTGGCCAATAATGGCAGACAGGAAACAAGGAGCTGCCTGAAGTTCAGGAAGTAGTGCAGCTGGGCATAAAGCCCATTCCCTGGCAACTTCCCAGAGCACCCTAGCAACTGCATAGGTCTTGGTCATCATCTAAAACATTTGAGAAACCACTTAGCAACTCCTAGAAAACCATGGCAACTCCCTAGCAACCATCTAGAACCCTGTAGGAACCATATTGCACTGCCCTGGCAACCTTCCAATGCATCATAACAACTGCATAGGTCTTGGCAATCATACAAAATATCTAAGAAACCATTTAGCAACTCCCAGAAAACCATAACAACCATCTAGAACCCATTAGGATCCACATAGCAATTCCCTGGCAACTTCCCAGAGCACCCTAGCAACCGCATAGGTCTTGGTAATCGTTCAAAACATCTGAGAAATCACTTAGCAACTCCCAGAAAACCCTAGCAAGTCCCTAGCAACCATCTAGAACCCTGAAGGAACCCCATAACACTGCCCTGACAACTTTCCAGAGCACCCTAGCAACCCCATAAGTCTTGTCAATCATCCAAAACATCTGACAAACCACTTAGCAACTCCCAGAATACACTTGCATCCTCCTAGCAACCATCTAGAACCCTGTTGGACCACATAGCACTGCCCTGGCAACTTCCCAGAGCACCCTAGCAACCGCATAGGTCTTGGTAATCATTCAAAACATCAGAGAAACCACTTAGCAACTCCCAGAAAACCCTAGCAAGTCCCTAGCAACCATCTAGAACCCTGTAGGAACCCCATAACACTGTCCTGGCAACTTTCCAGAGCACCCTAGCAACCCCATAAGTCTTGGCAATAATCCAAAACATCTGCCAAACCCCTTAGCAACTTCCAGAATACCCTTGCAGCCTCCTAGCAACTCCCTAGCAACCATCTAGAATCCTGTTGGAACCACATATCACTGCCCTGGCAACTTCCCAGCACCCTAGCAACCGCATAAGTATTAAAAATCATCCAAAACAACTGACAAACTACTTAGCAACTCCCAGAAAACCCTAGCAATAGCCTAACAGCATCACCTGTGTTGGCAATGAGTTTTTTACATGATTAAACATGGTAATTCTCACAGCATCTCTTGTTTATTTTCTACAGGACACAAGAGAATATGAGGTGTCCATATGAAGAGGCCCACAGACACGTCCCGTATTGCTCCAGCTCTTAGAGGAACTGATGTAAATATATCCTGACAATACACTCTACCCACCTCCCCAACCTCCAAATGAAAGGGCGCTCATCAGCTGAGAGAGAGAGAGAGAGAGAGAGAGAGAGAGAGAGAGAGAGAGAGAGAGAGAGAGGCGTGAAGGAAAAGGGTCTGTGAAACAGGAAGTATCAGTGCAGAGATCGTTCGGCCTGTAGACTTTACTGTGGTTTTACGACATGTGACTCAACACGTATGCACTCACAGACGGAGGCTCTCATTCTGCCATTCACAAACGCGTGTGTGCGTGTGTGAGACATGACAAGTGAGTGGAAAAAAAACAAGTGATAGGTTTGCACAGTGTTCTTTCGCCTCAGTTCTGTAACGTATGGCACAGTCTAACCCTGAGGTGCGTGCTCCGATATAAAGGGGTCGTGGTGGCGCCGTCCCATGTCTGTCTGTCTGTGGCCCGTCCTGCCTGCTGTAATTTTTAAGTCTTTGTACTTAGAGCAGTTTGTAGTGCAGGTTTTAAAGTAGTATTTTTCCCCTGCAAGTGACGTCCTACTGCAGCAGAGACCAGATGATGTATTTATTTTGAAGTATATGTGAAATGTTCTCTGCTGTTTAATGAATACTTCATTTTTGGAGATCGAGAAAAAAACTTAACTGATTTCTCTAAAGAAATGTGAAAAATAAATTCATTTAAATCTTTTTTTTAACCCTGAAGTGTCCTGATTTTATTAAAGCCGTTCATTTGAAAAGAGATCTGACAGAAATAGGGCATTTATGCTGATTACAAATCTGCCCATTGGACATGAAATGTTCAAATTAAATTTCCTTAATAGGGAGACTTTGCTAGAGTTTCGTGCATTTCAGATGTTTCTCTATGAAAAGTCTCAAACTTGCCCATTACGGTCACATTAATGACATTTTTGGGGAAATAAAGGTCATTGTCTACGAATTGCAACAGTCGGGTTCAGGAAGTAAAAACTCATTCATTTTCTCCGAAGGGAAGTTGACTTTGTCAGCCCATGTTATTTCAGCTTTTTTTTTATTTTAGATAACTTATCAGCTGAATTCCTGAGTGAAACACTACATTACCCTTAAAGCTGTACAGAAAATTCCACCAATCAGTGAGTTGAAAAAAGCTCAAAAATAGCTATTTAGCTCCGCCCACTCCCATGAAGTCCAATCGAGTCTATATCTCTCTTAAGCTCTCATAATACTTAAATATTTGTATGTGCATATTTTGCAATAAACTTAAAGGAACACTCCAACTTTTTGGACTTTAGCTTATTCACTGTATCCCCCAGAGTTAGATAAGTCCATACTTAGCTTTTTCATCTCCTTGCGTGCTGTAACTCTATCTGACGCACCCACCGCTAGCCTAGCTTAGCACAAAGACTGGATGTAAATGGCTACAGCTAGCATAACCCCAATAAGAGACAAAATAGTGATATTTTCCTATTTACATGTTGTGATTTGTATAGTCACAGAGTGTGCAAATAACAAGGTAATATGAAACACAGATATCTTTTAACCAAATAAATATTGGGAACTATACATATGGTTAAAATGGTTATAGTTATATGGTTAAAAGATGGCTGTGTCTCATATGACCTTGTGATTTGTACACACTGTGACTATACAAATCACAACATGTAAATAGGAAAATGTTTGTGTTATTTTGAAGCTTATTAGGATTAGTATGCTAGCTGTAGCCATTTACATCCAGTCTTTGTGCTAAGCTAGGCTAGTGGTGAGTTACAGCACGCACGGAGATGAAAAAGGTATGTATGGACATCTAACTCTGGGGGATACAATGCATAAGCTAAAGTCCAATTTTTGGAGTGTTCCTTTAAATATATTTGTTATACTGTATGTAATCAAAATGTGTACTTTTTTATTCATTATGCTGTTTTGTAAAGCTTCATGGGATTGTAGTTCTTTCCCTCACTAAAGTACACAGTCTTCAGTAATTTTGTTTAATTGGCATAAACTTTTCTGATTCCAATCAAAGTTTGTAGTGTTGTGATTCAACTTGCAGCTGATTGGCTTGGTTCGTGGCTTATAAATCTTTAACAAAGACCATTTTGAAAATCCCTATTGGAAAAAAAGAATGGAAAAAATATTTCAGGAACCAGCGCTGCTGAAAAACTGTCCGGGGACTGTTGATGATGTATGAACTACAACAGTCACAAAGATTATAAGCAGCTTTCTGTTGGCCAACATGGTGAATTTGTGTGACCAACTTGAACCCATTGTGAAACCTGAGTGGGGAAATGTTTCGCTTTCATGCTAAATTCCCATTTGTGTGAATTTATATTGAAATGACTGAAAAAAATTGCCGAACAACAGTAAATGTGACAGACAGCTGTAGATTAATTGACTCAATCGACTCAAAATGATCATTCAATCGAATACTTCTACTCTCATTTTATAGCTCTATATTTTTGCTGTATATCAGTATTTGTGTCTAGATTTGCTAAGGAATCTTCTAAGATGAACTATTAAAAAAGCAATTTGCAATCAATAACATCTTCCTTCTGGGTATGTCAGCACATCTAATGGAGTGGAAACATCCAGCCTCCTACTTGCATGCAAATGCAACCTTTCACACATTTCACACCTTTTTTCATTTCTCAGTTCACCCATTTCCTTCCAATGTTTTTTGAAAGTATTAAATGTATGCATTTCTATCAAATTTGCACGTTTTGGCAAAGAATCATTCAGCACAGATTGAGCACATTTGAGGTTTAGAGAACAGGAAAAGACATCTCGCAAGTTTTTGGGTAGAGGAGAACCGTTTGTGGCTGTCAGGAAAGATCTTGACTGATAGTCTATTTCTAAACTGCGGTTCACTTCCTCTTCGTGCATTCTGCCCATTTGACTTCACTACAGCTCATGGAGATCATACGATGTTCATAGGTTTGCTTGTGAAGGTGAGTAGTTTTTGACTTGTGCGTTTCATATTTAATGCGTAGTTGCATGTCACTGTATTATCAGTGAAGTGTCTTTTTTTCAGCTCCATATTTCCTGCGTGTGTCATGCATGTTGTTGAGAACCACTTTCACTTTTTTTAACATGCAAAAAAGTTATTTTTAAAGAATGCTGTGTGGTTCATAGATAAGATCTGATTAATAACACTCATAGTTCCGGTAACCAGTTATCTCGGAGTTAACAACAAACTTTGCAGAAGTAGCCAACAGAGGAAGTGCAGTCGGTGTTTAAACTTAAAATGTTTTCCTCTTGCAATGTCTCAGAGTGATGCGGTTGTCAGTCAAACGGGTAGTTGTACTCCTGCTAACAGTGTTCGGAGCGTGGACTCTTACTAGGACTCTATATCGAGTGCTGGCATGCCGAGGAGAGCTTCCCAGAACTCATTTGGTGTCTATACGGTCTCGAAACTGGAACCAGACACAGTATCGGTATAATCACAAGACCCCAATAGTGTTTGTGGGTGGTGTTCCACGATCAGGGACTACTCTGATGCGTGTCATGCTCGACGCTCACCCTGACATCCGCTGCGGGGAGGAGACGCGGGTGATCCCTAGGATGCTGGCCCTGCGGCAGGCATGGGGAAGGCAGGACTCGGGCGAGCGCTGGGCTCTGGAGGACGAGGGTGTCAGTCAAGAGATGCTGGACGCTGCAACCACTGCCTTCCTCCTCGAGGTCATCGCACGTCATGGAGAACCTGCACGAGTGCTGTGCAATAAAGACCCCTTCACACTGAAGAGCGCAGTTTATCTGTCGCACATTTTCCCCAAGTAAGATTAGAGGATTATTTTATTGTATGCTAATTAAAAAGCTCTACACAAATACATTTACATTATAGTTATTCATTTTAATTTGCTTGATAAGATTAAATCAATATTTAAAAAAAATCTGTATGAGCATATTTTGTATCTTAAACTCTTAAAGGAGTAGTTCACTTTTAAAAAACTTTTGTTGATAATTTACTCACCCCCATGTCACTCCATGTTTCTTTCTTCAGTCAAAAAGAAATTAACGTTTTTGATGAAAACATTACAGCATCTTTCTCCATATAATGTACTTTAACTGGGAACCAAACGGTTCAATGTCCAAAATACACTTTTCACAAAAGAATCCTTTTCCGAGTCAATTCGTTCGTTTCGTTCGTTGAATGAACCAAATGACTCGGTAAAGAATCGTTCATTTTGATGAACGAGTTCGAACAGGAGAGTCACAAACGTGCGTCACAGAACAGAGCAAGGCGAGCATTTGTGCTTATAAAACTTAAACTTTGTTATTTATTTATTAAATGAGCAATCGTTTCGCTTGATAAGACCCTTATTCGTCGTCTGGAATCGTTTAAAGCCCTTGCACTGAACAGTTTGCACTGAAAGTGTCATTTGGACCTTGAACAATTTGAAGTGCATTGAAGTGAAGTGCATTATATGGAGAAAAATGCTGGAATGTTTTCATCAAAAAGCTTAATTTCTTTTCGTTTGAAGAAAGAAAGACATGGACATCTTGGATGACATGGGGGTGAGTAAATTATCAGCCAATTTTTTTTTTTCAAAGTGAACTACTCCTTTAAGAGTTTGGGGTTAATATTATTATATATATGTATATATATATATATATGTATATATATATATATATATATATATATATATATATATATATATATATATATATATATATATATATATATATATATATATATATATATATTATTTAGCAGTAATGCATTAAATGTATCAGAGGTGACAGTCAAGGCTTTCACATTATAACAAATAATAATAATAATCAAATAATGCTGTTCTTTTTAACGTTCTGTTCATCAAAGAATCCACACAAAAAAATATTATGGAATATTATGGTAAGCAGCACAACAGCTTTCACCATTGATTATAATAAGAAATGTTTCACAAGCAGCAAATCATCATATTAGAATGATTTTGAAGGATTATTGTGTGACAATGAAGACTGGAGTAATAATACTGAAAATTCAGCTTTATATCACAGGAATATATTAGGCCTACACGCAAGAGGATGCCCCTTAAGAACAATGTGCATTTACTTTTAATGTTTTGCATGTGCAGGATGAGGATATAGGCCAATGTGTTATTATAGGAATGTATATATATATATATACAATCAATATATATACAATCAACAATTCTATTTAAAATTACAATTTGACAATTTAAATAATTGAATAACTGATGACAGACAAGGCAGAATCCCAGTAAAAGAGATTCATCTGAAAGGTGTTTACATAAAGATTTACATAATTAATTGCCCATATTTTAATTGAAGAAATGTCATTATAGCAACACTATGAATGCAAATTGAATGATTTCACTCAAGTAACCTATTATAATGGAATCAAAGATGTCTTAAATGTACATCTAATACATGTAAATACTGAATAATCACCCCATTAATTAATCTATTAACATAATACAATGTCCTAGATCACTTTCATTTTTACTTTCATCTTTCATTCATTTCAATTTTAACTCAAAAATGTTTTGACTGACTAAATCTCATAAATGTTGATAGTGTAAATTACAGTAAATTTGTATAGCATAACCGTTCATCAAAAGTGCTGAGATGAGATTCTGTGTATTCAAATAGACAAATGTCTAAAATAATTGCTTTGCCTTTGTTGTTCAAATGCCTTTCCGTTTCTCATCCTTTTCATGGCATTTTACTCATTCCACCTGTCATCATCTGTCCTTTCAGCTCAAAGTTCCTGCTAATGCTCAGAGATGGTCGAGCGTCAGTTCACTCTATGATCTCCAGACGAGTGACTATCTCTGGCTTCAACCTGTCCAGCTACAGGGACTGTCTGACTAAATGGAGCAATGCAGTTGAAGTGATGCTCTCCCAGTGTATGGCTGTATCCCAAAGGCGATGTATGGTGGTCCGCTATGAGGATCTGGTGCTGCAGCCACGAGCCACCATGCAGCGTGTGCTCCATTTTCTCAAATCCCCGTGGCATGAAGGGGTGCTTCACCATGAGGATGCCATCGGACGGCCAGGAGGGGTATCGCTGTCTCGGTATGGTGAAATTACATTTCATGTTTTAGGCCAAGGATAGGCACCGTTGGTCCTGAAATGCCGCTGTCCTGCTTTAGCTCCAATCCTGAAAAAAAAAACTCCTGTAGCATTGGGTGGTGTTTGAAATCGTCATCTTCCCTCAATTACTATTCCCTAAATAAGTCCACTAATATAGTCCAGTTGAAGGAGTGAATGAAAACGAGTGAGTGATTCGGACTCTGAGTTCGCAGAAAGGGCTGCAGCTTCCGCATAGATTGTGCTTGCGATGTAGCCCTCAAACCGTATTCACTTTATAGCCTTAATCCTGTAATTGTGGACAAATGTGGGCACAGAGGACACAGGTGTGATCCTAATTTTTATTTATTATAAATGTTATATCACTGTCTTCGATAAAGTTTTGTCTGTCCATTTATGGTGTTTTTTTTATTTTGGGGTATTTTTTAATTTATTTACTTCAAAAAGTATCATATTTTCTATGTAAATTATGCTTATTTTTATGTTTTATTTTTTTATTTTTTTAACTACATTAAAATATCATTCCAATAAGTTCTTAGAGCTAAAACCTAAAGATGAAGTGACTTTGCTGTCACCTGGTGTCTTATTTTGGCTTATTTTAGAATGCTCAAAATAACAGTTTTTCCCATTCATTTCTATGAGTGCCCATTTTTGAGCCAAATACTAGAATAAGGAGTTTTTTGTCACCCACTTTTTTTTTTTAAATGTGTGTGTTCAGGAGGCAAACTTAGGAAAGGTAGCCAAGTCTTGTACTGCTCAGATCAAGGAAAGTATTTTTTTTTAATAAATTAAAACTATTTTGCCCACATTTGTCCAGAATACAGTTTTAGGGTTAATAAACATTTGAACTCCAGTAGTACTCTCAGTAGTAATGAAAATATTCATGGAAACTAGCATTTATAATTAAACTATTTAATAATTTATATCTGTATGATATTACGCTGTAGCCACATTGGACTTGCGTTTTAGCCTTACAGCTTTTTGGGTTTTGTAAGACTGTAAGAACTGGAAGAGAGAGCATTTGAACTCACTGTTGTGAAGTTAGCATAGCCATTTAAGACGAAAAGTCTCACCTCAGAATACTTTTCTCTCACTTCTTAATCTTTCTCCCTCATGTTGAGATCACCTGAAACTCATCCAAAATCTATATGGTTTTAATGTGAACAATTATCGCGCAGTTTTATACATGTTTGGTATCATTTGAAATGTCTTAATTTCACTTAATGTGACTGTGTCTCATTCTGAAAGAAGTAAACCAAAAGGTAGTAAAGTTCTTAAGAGTTTAGAGATGTCTTGCACACAGAAGGGTGTGACTTTCAGGCAAATGTTTTTCTGCTCTTAAAAGGTATAACCTCTGAATGCAAATTTCCATTGTTAGCAAATTTTTCCATGTGAAAGAGGTTTCTTTCTGTCTTACATTTGATGATGCCCATATCATTAACCTTTTCATTTATGGAGTCAGATGAAATAACGAGAAAAATATATATGTGAAAATGTATTTCAAAGTACTTTGGCACGTGTAAAGTCAGTAACCTTCAGAGACCTTCACCCGCTTATCGAATGCCGACATTGGATCGATCGATCGGCCTACAGTTCCATGAAAACGCAAACTTTTGAAAACGGTTTCAAAGTGTACGTTTCTGAAAACGGTCTCCTTGTTAAGAACAAAAACACGAAACACGAAGACAATGTCGCCATGCACGTTGCGTATTACGTGTCAGTATATGGGGTCGTTTGTTGTGTAAAAGTACCCTCAGTGATCCTGAAGACATTGATTAGCTTGTCCGGGTGTGTTCGATTAGGATTGGAGGTGCTAATCTCTGCAGGACAGTGCCACTCCAGGACCGACATTGCCTATTCCTGTATTTCGGCCTTCTTCTGTTTCTTGTCAATACTCACTTCACGCTATGTTTTTAAGAACCGAACGCTCCACGGATCAGGTGATCAAACCAGTTAACCTGGAAGCTCTCACACGATGGGTCGGCCACATCCCAGCAGACGTCCGGGAGGACATGGAGAAGATCGCTCCAATGCTCCGTAAACTGGGCTACAACCCCAACGCCAATCCCCCAGACTATGGTCCACCAGATCCTGAAGTGATCAACAATACTCAAAGGGTATATTTGAACAGAATATGTGCATTTCAATTCATTCAGTGCAACTCAAACATCAGAGTTGCTAAACTCTATAAAATAAAGATTATTAAAAAGAAAGGCTCTTATCAGTGTTGAGGAAGCAACTCTGAAACTGTAGTTTGACAAGCTACTTGTAAGTTAAATTTAAAGCTACACTGTGTAACTCTTTTAGTTTATTTTTAGCTAAAAACACTTAGTTCATTCAAAAATATATGTGCTCATTAATGTATATTTACTTCGTTCAAGTAATAAAGCATTCTTGTGAGTGTATAATATGCCATTGAAAATACATACAGGTAAGGGGTTCTAATGTCGGTCGCCATGTTGCCCCTCCGTCTTGAAAGTACATTAGCCGAAGAGGGACATACCCATTAGTTCAAGCTTCGCCTTTCGCGTTTACGTTTGAGTTAACACTCATAGACGAGGTCAAACTGGAAGCCATGTTAATCTTGGACTACATTGGCCACCTTTGATTTATAAAATAACTGAATAAATGTTTTGAGTTTCTTTTCGGTTGACAGATACTTCGCCAACGCACCAACGACCTCTTCTAAGTGAACCGTAAAGCCGCAAGATGTGTAATGAAACAATGGATGGTGATAATGCGCACAATTTTAGTTTGCAAAATTGTTCTGATAATATAACACTTCAATGCTTTGCAGGCTTGTCAAAACGTAAAACTGAATGTAGCTTTTTTCGCACTACATCGCTACTTCCTGTAAAAAGTAGTTAGCTGCTAGAAAAGCTTTATTGTTTTAAAATAACTGAGCTGCTGCAAACTTCTGAAAAACATTAGTTAAGTTAGTAGTGTCGCTACTTGTAGTAAGCTGCTACCCAACATTTTTCTTACACTGTAAAAAATGTTACTGCTATTTAATTTAAAAAGTTATGGTAACAATATTACACATAATATTTTTAAGTGGTGAAAGCTTGATTTCTTTCATGGAATCTACCTGAATAGATCATGTAAAATCCCCTTAATTATTTAGTCTATGATACAATCATTTTAATATTTTTAGCGAAATATGCTTTTTTTATTTTAAGTTGACGCTCAAATGTGTGTGAATTAGAGTGAATGAAAATAATTTGTTTAAATTTGATTTGAGTTATATTGCATTATTAAAAGACTGTATACCGATAGCACAGCACATAACCAAACTTATTACTACACTAGCATTATGACAATGCACAAAGCAACATGCTCCAAAATATCAATACATGCAGTTATTCACAACCTTACTATAAGCCCTACTCTTCTGCACAATGGTCTTGATCATTAACAGATGTTATACTTTACTCAAAAACACATAAAAAAGCATGTTGAGAACTAACAATGGTGTCTCTAAATAAAATCGCATAATTGAGCTAATTTTCTTTAAAAAAATTGGTAACCCTTTTCCTTAATTTTATACCTCAATTCAAGCCTCAAAATTGTGCATGTTTCCTTAAAAAATAGGAAAATGTATCTCTTGGTTTTATTAGTGAAATGTTCTCCTAATTTTCTATAGCACTGAACCACAACTTTCTTAATAAAACATACACCATATTTAAAATATACACAAAAAATATCACCTTAATTTTTTTTTAAATTACAAGACCCATGATTTATTTTAACAGTGTATTGGCATCTGTTGTATTGCATTCTAAGAGTTGCTTCCGGGAACAAAAATGATTCTTACAGTATATGGCATCATTGCGAGATAAATGTGTTTTTGTTTTGTTTTTTACAATTTTTTTGCTAAATGTAATAAAGTAATTTCCATTTTTCCATGTTTTTTCTTAGGTATTGAGGGGAGATTTTAAAACTCCTACAAACCTGAAAAGATGGGCACAAGTAGGTGCATGCTTTTGATTGTGTAACATACTTTGGCCCCAAAAACTCAAAATGCCTGAATGTCATTAAGCTGATGACAAACATTAAAGCAAGTGTCATTTATTTGAAAGAAAGACAGAACACCAGCACATTTCAGGCTCAACTGTTGGCATAAATATGTTTGTTCAGTTTGAACTGATATAAAAAGATTGTATACTTTCTGGTTGTCAAAGGTTAGTAGTTAAGATGAACTACATGTGTGGTTATGCTACTAGGTAGAAACCCAATTGATAAAAAAAAAAAAATAAACCCAATTGATGGTTTTAGTTTATATAAGGTCATTGCAAAACTGGCACAAGCCAGTTGTAGAAAATCATCATATTTGTGGGCTCTAGTAAGTTGCATTATGATTATAGGCCGCTGTCTTTAATTGTTGTGCATTAAGCAAGCTCATTTTGAAAACATTTCTTTCTTTTGACAGGTATCTCCAACAATAAATTCTAAAGGAGGAAGAAACTGAACAATTCTGCATTGATTGCAATATTCTTGTGTTCAGCTTTGGATAACTTGACTATTTTTTGTGCCATACACCTTGGAGGCCTTTCACATGATAGAGAGCAACCCCTGATGAGGAATCATTATTATTCAATAACTGTGGTTATATTCTTGTGTCTGTACCTGTCTTATTTTGAAATCACCAGAATCATTAAAAGAATCAAGTGACTAAATATATGCTGTAAAAAGAACAAACTGGACAGGTATTTACTTCCTGATGAAGAGTATTAATCGATGGAAGCTAACATTACAAAACATTGCAATTTTGTGTTTTGGGAAACGAGAAAAGGGTGACGTTGCGCTTAGTGACGCACTGAATGCTGTTGCTATGTGCCAGCATTCATTGACCTAGATATTGTTAAACGAAGCCATTCTTTTTTTCTATTGCCACAATTAACTCGTTTACCTCAGTGTTTCTAAAAGTGCATTATTTCAATAAAATTATTTCATAGAAATCGCGCAGTGAAGCCTATACGTGTCATTATTTTGATTTCAAAACATTTGATCAAGGCAAACCGTGTGTGCAGAAAATCATATCACTCCGCCGGTCCCCCAACCCCCACGAATACACACCCAATAAACAAATCTGTTTTACGTTCACAAAACTAATGTTTAAAATGGTTATTGGTATATGTTCAGCATAACACATATGTTATTGTTTCCCATGAAACCAAGTTTTCAAATTTAATAGCTGCAGGGTTTTTTTATAGTGCGTTGGGCGGTAGCGGCGGAAGGAAACAGCGCGTAGTGTATAAATACCCGGATCTTTTGTTTTGACCATAGAAACGCTCCCGTGACGAGAGAAAAGAGGCTCATAAACTCCGTGCTCCTCAAGAAGAGAACATTTGTTTGTAAGTATAAAGTAAATATACGCAAACGACGCCAGATATATCACTGCTTAAAAACAATCGAATTTTGTTTGATTCGAGGTCTTTGTCGAATATTTATATGTATATTTTTGAAAAAGCTAACGCGGTAGCTTTTATGCTAACTTAGCCGGCCTGGTGGTTTCTGAGGACCAAATTTCTTTGTTCATTGTTTTTTAGTTTCCCTTTTTTTGTCATTTTAATGTGGTTAAGTATTTACATATTGTTGAATAATCGT
>JAQIUQ010001648.1:147500-220000 GCA_030378365.1 Hybognathus amarus | reverse complement strand
AAATTAGAATTGAGTAATAATTAATCAAATCAATTCCTTAAAAGCTAACCATTTAAAATGAGTAAAACTTACAACCAAAAAAACTAATTTACGTCACCATTATGGTGATCGTGTTTGATTTAGGTTTGTTTTAAAATTATGTTTTTCTCCTTCAGAAATTCTCAATATCACACGTAAGAGTGCCATTTCAGTTTTCTCCTCCAAAAATCATCATGATTAAAATGTGATATTATGTTACTACAACAGTTTAATAAACAATAATTTAATTACAACTACAAAATGTTGCAGAATAATATAATAGGCTATATGAATAAATAATAGCTTATAAAAAGAACCTTTGTGTCTTTCTTGTCATTATAGAACCTTTTTTCGCATAAAAGGTTATTTGGAGTTGAGTAAAGAGCCCTATGCTTCATATTATAGAGTGCAGTTCAACAATGAATGGACAGAAGTACGTGATTATTGTCATTGATGAGAGTGTGCTATGGCTCACCTAAACTGAGTAAGTCTCTTTTAAATAATTTGCCTTGTAATTCACTGTAACTGTAATTTAAATGTAACAATGCCTTGGGCCTGTGTGTCTTATTGCATCACAATGTGCATGCATGTGTTCTGCATTTACAAAATAGAATATATTGATTCCATTATGTTGTTGTAATTTCTTTCTTTGTTACCATAATTACTCATATTCAGTCCCTTGAACTGGCCCCAATTCCAAATCAATTGAATAGCCCTAAGATAAACTGATTTATTTTGTACTTTTTGCACAAGAGAGCTTGCGCATTTTATTGGGTTGGTCATAAATAAACCATTATCTAACATCTGCTTTGTTATACCATTCAGTTTGTTTTGGCATCAAATAGTGTAGCAGACCCTTCTTTCAAATTGACCAGCAGCATGTCTTGAGCAATCTAAAGTTGTGTATTGTGTAAAGATACAAATCAATCTTTGTGTTAGTAATTCCAGGCATTCACATACAATGTCTCTTGACTACTTGCTGCATCATCTTGAACAGAATCCATTCAGCCCAGCCATACCTAAAATACTTATCTGGTCTTCTGAAAATACTGCAGCACTAAATGAGAAACAAGCTGAGCTCTGCACAGCAAAAACAACGACACTCAATGAAATAGATAAAGCCTGTTAAATGTTCAGTTAAGAATGCTATGCTCAAAAAGTAAGATTCAGCTGGTCCAGTGAGTGTTCTAGTGTGTCTGATTTTATATTTTTCTGTATTCAACAAATTTCATGTATATAAGGTTAGTTACATAAGGACATTTAGACTATTCCAATGCATCACACTGTCATGTGGTCAGAACATTTCATTCACTAAATACACACATTTCTATGCACTTGCAAATATCATTTATAATTTGTGGTTTATCGTATTTGTCATGCTCTTCAGGGCCCAAACAGTTTTCTTGTTTCCTAGGTTCATGCAGTCCAGATTTGTCTTAGATTAAAAAATCACATGATTAGCCTTTTTAAAAAGCTCTTTTGAAGATGTTTTCGCCTTCAACCTGATCGACATTTCACAGTATTATAGTATTAAATGTCAAATGAGGGGAAAGTTTCAGTTTGACGGATTCGTTAATGTTAGACTTCTAGAGAGTCCTGATATGCAACTGAAACGTGAAACTCCTTTGTGGAGTGTGAATGCTTTTATTTGGCAACCTTCAGATTCGACGCCATAATGATATACCGGTGTGTCGAGTAAACTTCTGAAAGGCGTTCACTGTCTTATTTGTTTTGCTTTAGGTGAAATTTTAACTGAACAGTCTGTACTTCGATGTTTCCAAATTGGGTAAAGTGTGTCATTACCTTCATTGAGAAAATTGTAATATATAGGCCCCTGAATACCACCACTGTCACAAAAAAGAGAGATTCAAACATGCAAAATGTCTTAGTCAATCAATTATGTGCTTCAATGCATTTAAACTTATTTATGTTTTCTTCCCCAAAATCTGTGGAAAAATATCAAAGATACTGCGTCAGCAACTTTTCATGTCACAAAGATAAAAATAGCTGCGTCACCACGGCTAAGACACAGATAAGAGATTCAAGTAATTGTGTTACATACACATGAGTTATCAGTGGCAAATACTTATCCAATAAAGATACAATACTCTAATCATGTTCTTCCAGCGGCTCTGTTTGAACATTGATTGTGCCACTTTCATAATTTGCTCTGTCAGACATAATACACCATGTTTTTAAAATACATAAATGATTGTATGATTATTAAAATATCATTAAAATCATATCTGCATATAGGCCTGGCAAAATTATAAACATAATCGGATGATGTTTTAAATGCATAGAGAACTTTCTTATCTTCACTCTCAGGAAAAAAAATGTACAAAAGCTGTCACTGGGGCTGTACCTTTTCAAAAGTTCCTAAAGGGTGCATATTGGTACCTTAATGGTACATATTAGCACCTAAAATGTACATAATAGCACCTAAAATGTACATATTAGCACCTAAATGTCAATATTAGCACCTAAAATGTACATATTAGCACCTAAAAAGTACATATTAGTACCTAAAATGAACTAAATTTTTCCCTTGAAAAGGTACAGCCCCACTGACGGCTTTTGTACCTTTTTTCTGAGAGTGTACACAAGAGCTTGTGTTTTTCTTTACCAAAGGCCCCTTGTACGTACATACTTCTTAAACCCACTCGTAAACACACACGTCATTTCAAAAAGAACTTTTTCAAAAACAACTAAATATATATATATTTTTTTTGCATCTTGGCAAGCTTATCTATTTTTGAGAAGAGCCTTCTGTCCTTTTGGACAAGTCTCATTGACCCATTTGTATAGGAGATAATGCATCTTGCAGTTTCTTTTAAGTAGCCTAGTTCACTTTAAAAAAAAAACTTTTGCTGATAATTTACTCACCCATGTCATCCAAGATGTCCATGACATTCTTTCTTCAGTCGAAAATAAATTAAGGTTTTTTATGAAAACATTCCAGGATTTTCTCCATATAATGGACTTCATTGGGAACCAAACGGTTCAAGGTCCAAATGAGAGTTTCAGTGCAGCTTCAAAGGGCTTTAAACGACACCAGACGATGAATAAGGGTCTTATCTAACGAAATGATTGGCCATTTAAAAAATAAATAAAAAAGTTTACGTTTCATAAACACAAATGCTCGCCTTGCTCTGTTCTGTGATGAGCGTTTGTGACTCTCCTGTTCAAACTCGTTCATCAAAATGAACAAATCTTTTTTCAGGTCATGACTCGAAGGGTCCTTGATAAGACCCTTATTCATCGTCTGATGTCGTTTAAAGCCCTTTGAACCTGCACTGAAACTCTCATTTGGACCTTGAACCGTTTGGTTCCATTGAAGTCCATTATATGGAGAAAATCCGGAAGTGTTTTCATCAAAAACCTTAATTTCTTTTCGACTGAAGAAAGAAAGACATGGACATCTTGGATGACATGGGGGTGAGTAAGTCATCAGCAAAAGTTTTTTAAAGTGAACTATATCTATATTTTAAAGAACACACAAACTGTAGGCCTATATGTTTCAAGAGATATATATTTAAAAGAAAATGTTCTCTTATAGCCTTTAATTAATTGAATCAGGTGTGCCGTTTTAGGGTTAAAACAAAAATATGGCCTGTCAGGTTGAGAACCAACAAAAAAAAAATAGGCTATGGTGAGGCCTTTCTTGCAATCATAAGTTTAGCAATAATGGGGGACAGTATCCATACAACATTTCTCCTTAAACAGCTGTTAAAAGATGCCAAACGAATTCGTGTATTAGATCTTCCAGACAGTCTCTTACCCATGGTGGTAAACAAACATATATACTGTATAACTACATTACCCAGAATCCTCTAATTCATAGGCGCTTGGAGCATCGTAAACATGGTAATCACACAGCAAGAGCGCTATAAAACCTGCTGGATCAGCGAGCCGGACTTTAACATCACTCACAGCTGTAATGTACGTGGCCATAAAGCCAGAAGAGCATTAATAACTCAATGACCAGAGTTTTATGGCTTTATCTCGTATGTAAGTGATAGTTTGTTCAGCTGTTGAGGACTCACTCGTGCTTCGAGCTCGTGCCCTTTCTGGAAGAATTTACTTTATTTTCAATCCTTTGCGTTCATTTGCAACGTGAACTGTTTGATATAAGGATGGCGGTGTCTAAATCCACATTAGCGATCGTTTTTTTAGTTCTGGGAAGTTTGGCAGTTTTGTTCGGGACTGTCCTGGTGTTTGTTGGACCGATTATAATAGACGATCAAATAGTGAAGGTAAGTTAACCACCTCACAGGTGCACGAGACGCTCTAATCAAACATATTTGCGTTTTTAAATGATATTAAGTTGTAAAACCCCGTGTTTTCGTGTCGAAAATCCTTGAACGGAGCTTTTATGACGTTCTATAGTGGCTTTGTTGCGTTTAAAAATAAAATGCGTTTAAAATAAAATGCATAAATGGGAACTATTATTAACTATTTAATATTTACATGAATAATGTGCTACAAACATGCATAGTACTTGAAATCTAAACTAAGATTCGATCGTTGTGGTAGTTAGTTTGTGAAACTTGTGTAATCAATCGCATTATCAGAGTCGTAAGTACTGACGCTTTTGTTTTCTTCTGAAGATGTTGTCTTGTTTTTAAAAATGCTATTGCAGGGCTCTGTTCTTGTGTTATTTAAAAAAAATGTGTATCATAAATGTTTCTTAAACCGCAAATTAGCATATTAGACAGAATACTTGAGTAATGATGCTAAAAATTCAGCTCCGTTCACAGGAATAAATGAAACATTACAACAGAAAAACAATTTCACAATTTTATTTTTTTCTGTATTTATTTGATCAAAATAATGCAGCCTTGGTTGGATTACTGCACATTAGAGACTTTTTTTAATGGAAAAAAAATAAAATAAATTTGAATGTTAATTACTGTTCATCTCCGTTCCTTTTTCAATCATACTTAATATTTATTTATTTATTTTTGGTGTGACAAATTTACTAATTGTCCGTGTTGTCCCTCAACTGGCCACTAATCTGTATGTAATAATGAATTATAAAATGTTTTAAGTTCAGCATATCCCACTATGATTATGAACTAACCATATTTGCATACTTCAAATCCTCACAGAATGTAGAGATAAACCCGAAGAACGATCTCTCCTACACTATGTGGAAGGACATCCCGGTTCCCTTCTTTATGTCTGTATATTTCTTCCACATCGTCAATCCTGATGAAATCCTAAAAGGAGAAAAGCCCATGGTTATCCAGAGGGGGCCGTATGTTTACCGGTAAGAAGTGTTCCCTCCTTTTTCTGTAAATGTATCTTGAAACTGTGGTATTACAAATTTTATTAACATGTTTAATTTACAATAGTAAGGTTCTGGACATTTCATTCTTAGGATGGTCATTATATCCAGCCCGTTCTGTTTCTGTATTGGTCCGATTACTGAAACTCTTAATGGTTATTTCCTACCCAACCTTTTTCTCTCTGTTGTAAGTTAAATGAAACATATTAGTGAAAATCTTGGGCACTCTCGTCTCGTGAGCTTTTGTCTCCGCAATAGTCCTGGCATTCCTGTTCATGTTGAATAAGGTATCACTCTGTTTTCAATACAGGTTCCCTAAACCTGTAAACAAGTTTGCTCCACCTCTATGTAAATCCCTCCCACTAAATGTATACATTGCAATATAAAAGTTCCCTTAGTCAGAATATTCTTGAGATGACTACAGCGATGCAATGAAGAACTTCTGCGTGAAAGATACCTCAAAGTCTCCTGGTCTGTTGCGTGGAAGGAAAACTTCACAACAAAACCATAGGGATTGTACAAATCACTAGATCTGACTTGACTGGACATGGCTTTGTTGATGTTCTGACCAGCAAGTGAAGGTGAAGCCCTATGGTGCTGAAGTTCATGGTGGATTAGCATGTGCATTCTGTCAACTGTCCAGGCAGGACCACCATAATGTCTGGTATTTGTCCCCTCAGGATATAAAGTGTCCTGTCCATCCCAGAGTGACTTGTAGAGATTAAATTTTGCGCAATATACCTCGAGGTGACTGGCCCTACATTTAACAAAACATCCTCTTTCTTGATGGACTCGTGATCTTTAGCACAGACAAGAGGTTTGTTTGCAGTAGATGCTCTATACAGTTGATAGGTCTGTCTGGTGGCCTTAAACTTGCCTGAAGGGCATTTTTTTATTTTTCCTTGACGGACTGTTTTTGACTGTTAAATGTTTAAGTAGATTAGGAAAACAAATTTTCAGTTTAACAGTGATGTACACTACCAGTCAAATGGTTGCGTTCAGTAAGTTTTTTTTTTTTTTTTTTTTTTTGGGAAAGAGGATCAAAAGTCTTATTTTATTAGCGTATGCATCCTTGGTGAGCATAAGATACTGATTTCAAAAACACAAAAAAATCGTACCAACCCCAAACTTTTGAACGGTAGTATACATTTGTGTTGTTGTTGTGTGTTTTTTTTTAATTATTATTTTTTTTTTAATTGAAAATTTTTAAATCATACTATCTGTTTTGCAGTATTCCCCACAGCTTTTCTTTTTATTATTAATTTTATTTTTTTGTGCATCCAACAAATTTATTATTTTCTATCCTTTTTTCTTTATTCCCTAATCTGCATCTGTTTTATTATTATTATTGGAGTGGAACTGTAATCCTACCCTTGAGCCATGCATACTAGAGCATTTCACTGAGTAAATGCAGACACATCTGGAACTGAACGAGAAGAAAGGTCCACACTTCTGCTCAACACTCAATCTGATTTTCTAATTTATGAAAATGGTAATTCTAACATTTTATTCGCAGCCTTGAATCAGGAATTAAAATAAGATTCCTCATAAGAACATTTTTATTTAGAGTATTCACAATTTTATACACTGTCCAGTCATATAAACCTGTTTGGATTTCAATAGGCAAATGCTTAAAAGTCCGTGATTGGATCATTATTGCAGAGACATGGGAGACATGTCCCCCACATTTCAAACTCTAAGTTTTGTCCCCCCACTATTTCCCAATGTAAGATTTTGTTTTGCATTGCCTGCGTATCTCTGCCAATTTCGGAGTCTCCCAATGAACCCATTCTGCAACTTTTAAATACATAATTAAATTTTTAGAAACGGCCGTATTCTTCAGCCGATTATGTCGTCAGTCGACCATGCTCACGCATATGTGCATCTAGGTGACACGGATAAATATTGTAAATGTACGCATCATCAATATGTTCCTGGGAGATCCGTAGTTTCACGGGATGTGGAGGCGCAAAAGTTCCAGAAATGTACAAAAGTGCCCTGGCCTTGAATGACAAGGTAATGAAAATAAGACTAAACCAAAATTAAATAACCAAGACTTGGTTGGTGTTTTTCTCAGGAGATGTTTTGAGCATTTTACTTCAGACTGCGGATTATCAGCAAATTGCCAAGAGAACTGCTAGCTGGATACTCAAAATAAACTAGCAATCTATTCAGTCAGCATAGTGTTTGATCTGTGTGAAAAACTTGAAATATATTTGACTTGCTAGACCTACTTTTAACTACTAAGCAACCTTTCCACAAGGGATAGATTGATTTTTATTTTTAGTATTAAAAAAAAAAATCAGCCATTTATTTGAGTTAATCATTGACTGATTAACAGTAATGTAAATGCTAAATGCCCTAATACATGTTGATACTACAACAATGCAAAGTAGCCTATATGCTCTTAACCTTGCAGTTTTTCACATATCATGTAAGACTCAATTTCTCTCCAGAAAGTGTCATTTATTGGTTTATTTTTCAAACAAAAAAAAAATTCAAAACTTTTTTCAGTCAAACAAAGACAAAACTGAAGACATTTCATTTGGAAACAAAGATGAAGTCCTAGATGAATGCACACCTTCAGTCTAGGGGTCAAACAACTGAAAATCAAGTCAGGAATCATGGTGCGTCTCGAGTTTCAGTAGTCATGTCAAAGCAATAACTAAATCAGCATACTATCACCTGGAAAAACATTGCAAGATTTGGATGTTATAAGCTTTTTTTGTGTGTGTGTGTGTGTGTGTGTGTGTGTGTGTGTTTTATGGGCCGGGCAGTGTGTTATATTTTATAAACATCAGAAATGCCTTTTAACTGCTTTATTTATAAGTCTATTTCATGTATGTAGTGTACTTCTGTTGGCATGCTGTTTGGAGAGTACATTTATTGCTAGAAAGTTGTTTTTGGCCAGATCATTTACTTGTTTTATGATTGGTTGTTAAATGTGCATTGCTGTCATCCTCACAGTTGCGTGGCTTCTTTTTTAGTTGAGACACATGACATGTTTGTCTGAGGTTAACTCAATCAAAGCATTTGTTTGATTTTCATAATCTGAGAGAGAAGTCTTTGCGTGTCTAATGTGCCATTTATGCTGACCGAGGACCTAAAAGTTGTTCCTCTAAAAGCTGAATTTTGCAGTGTTGGGATATTATTATTGCTCATCAGCTGGTTTAGTCACTTGTTTTTTTCTGATGTTGTGACATATCTTTTTCAGGGAAAAGCGCTGGAAGGACAACATTACATTCCATGACAACAACACTGTTTCATATATGGAATATCGGCAGTATTTCTTTGAGGAGGGCATGTCTGTGGGAGATGAATCTGATGTGGTCACCATCCCTAACATGCTAGTGCTGGTGAGAATTTGATTTAAATATTCAGCCCACCATGTAGGGTTTGGAATCAAATCAATCGAATCGCTTTCAAGGAATAGTTTTTCCAGACAGCAACAGTGTTGTCCCAGACCCGGTCCACATCTGGTACGCATGGAATCCACATTTGCCAGATGAGGCCCGGATCTGGGCCGGATCTGTTGCTGTCTGGGATTCCTCAGTTCAGTTAAGCTTTATTATCCTAGTCGCCAGACCTACATCAAGATGTTCGGTCTGGAAACTCTTCATTGACTGGGCTCAATCCAGAGGGCTGGATAAACGGTTGTCTTTCAAATTCTCTCTGCACGCAATTGGATAGCGCTAAAGCCAATCTGAGCAACGAAGAATGTGGCGTGCTCAGCGAAGCTGATACACTTTTAAACTTTTACCGTATCCAGTCCTGCTGTCAACACTTAACATTGAAAATTAGGGAGATTTCCGAATCCATCCCCAAATAAAGGGATTTAGTTTTTTTTTTGTTTTTTACTCGACCCACAAACTTTAAGAATAAAACACTAATCATTAAAAGTCTAAAGAGTTTATAACTAGCCTACATATGTGTGAGAGAGAAAGAGACCGTATATATGTGTGCGTGTGTGTATGAGAGAGACAGTGTGTCATTAAAAAAATAATATCATAGAGAATGTTTAAATACTTATATCAGCTGGCGAGGGAAACGGGGGGCGGAGTAGTGCTTGCTTGAGATGATTCGGGAGAGGTCCGTGCACCTATACCGATCAGAGCGCGCGCTGACACGGAGCAAAGCCTTTATCCTCGACACCACAGCACGACTGCTGCAAAAATGACAAGTTGATTGTTTCGCCACAGCTTTTTTGTAACAGCGCACGCGGCACCGGCCGCATCCGGAGGATGAACGACTAAAACCGAGAATGTCCGAGCTTGCTCTTACCGTCTCAACTCTGTCGTCATTATGTTAAGCCCGCCCGCCGACTCTATACATGATGTGATTGGCCCTACCAGAGATTGGTTTTTCCACTTCGGAACTCAACGGAGAGTTGCTAGACCACACTTTGCGGCAAAATAATTTTTGCTGCCACTAGGGTGTGTCTAGATTTCTAGGCTAATATTATCCCCATGGGGCAATATGGTTTACAGCCAGCAGTCACATACAACATACCATCAACACAAAACAAAGAACACATTCTAGGACAATAAATTAAATGTACTCATTCACTCTTTCATTTAAAAGACTAATCGCTTTGGGGATCATGGACTTCTTGAACTTGTTGCTGTTACCCTGTGGAACTTTATAACGACGCCCTGAAGGAAGCAGTAAAAACTCTTGACACAATGGATGAGATGGGTCAGCAATAATAGCATTAGCTTTCCTCAAACATCTGACCCTGTAGACCTTGCTAAGGTCATTTAAGGCAATTCCAGCAATCTTACTACAGACTTTGACAACGTCATTAAGACGGTTCTTTTGCTACTCCAAGAGAGAACCGTACCAACAGATAAATGAAAAAGTAAGAATTGATTCAATAAAACATTTTCATAAAAGTAGTATCCAGGTTAATTTCTAAGTTTCCGATAAAAGTACATGCGTTGATGAGCCTTCTTGCATCTACCTGCGACTCAAAACGCAACTTATTGTCAATGAATGTCCCCAGGTATTTGTAGTTTCTACCTGGTCCACAGCCTGGCTGTGAATGGGTCTCATTCATGAAACACGGAGCAGAACGAATTCTGTAAATCGTGTGTAAAGTGGTTCTGGCGTAAATTTTCGGATTCATTAAAATGTTTGTTTTCCAAATGTTAGTTGGTACGCAAGAAATCTGCTCCCAGCCACGCGTAAATGGTGCGCTTCACACATCCGAACGTTTTGCTCATTAATAAGGCTGCATTTTAATTCACCTTAATTGGGTACATATTTAAAGGTGCATTGCGCAACATTTCATGTTAAAAATAGACGTTTTCTAACCCATACATGCTTAAACAATCGCCTGATGGGCTGAATGAACCCTTCTCTGATCACTGCGATCGCCTCTATAATCCTGTACAGTGAAATAAATAAGAGTTATTCAGGCTCGAATCTGAGACTGGGCGTGACGTCATGTGCGTTCATGCTCGCCTGGCTATGTGCCTATGTCTTGCAGGGTAGTGTATTCGCCGCCATTCTCCGTATCAGAGAAGAAAACTTTAGTCAACTTTCCACAAAAGTAGAAGATGGATTCAAAGTGTAAATGCATCTGGTTGTTGAAACCAGGCTATACGTCATGTTATTTTAGTCATGTATGACGATGCGCATCACCTTAGATGAGCATCTGAGCCCATCAAGCCAGCGCAATCTATCGCAAATCAAAGTGAAAGTAAGTCGCAGACGCTTAACACTACCATCTTCATTAGAATTAAATAAATGAAATGATCTTACCAGGCCTGTTGCCACGCTCTCTTGTTGCTGTCTTTGCTGATTTTGAAATTAGCCGATGATTAATAAAATGCAGCTCATATCTGTTAATTTCGGTGACGTGCACTTCATGAAATCTGTAGCTATATAGCGCGGAAATTGAAGATCGGATTAATATCCGTTTTGCAAAAAACACATTTATGTGACCAGGTGTAATGGAATCGTTTTGATAAATCAGATAGCTATCCAATCTGAGAAAACGCATGAAGTGGCAGGTGTATACAGCCCCAAAGAGACCGGCTTGTAGTTCATTTTAAACCGCAACGCAAACTCCACGTGAGACAAAGAAAATAAAACTTCTGTCTGTCCAGTGCCAGGCATCGGAGTCAACGAGAGTCAACGTCGGGAAGGCTTTCAACAAATGGAGAGATCTTTGGTCTGCTCTAGGGCTCAAACAGGTCCTGTACAAAGTAGGCTAATAACTTGAACTTCAATTGTTCATGAACGTGTTTCCATAATAATACAATCATAAGTGGATACAGTAAGCATAAAACCGAAGATTTCTACTACCCCCGTTTCCCCTCACACACAAGTGTTTAATTTACTCAAATGCCTTTCCTTTCATATATTTTAAATGACTTGCAGATTTATAACTGTATTACCTCATTATGACCGTAACAAAAGATGTGTGCTGCGCAGTGTGCGGCTGATGCTCCTTTGATTATGAACAGCTCGGCAAACGTGTGTGTGTGTGTGTGTTCCATGCGCGCGCACACCTGGTTGCAGTAGCGCTTGTCGCCAGAGGGGCGTAGCTATGCAAAAACTCAGAGACTTAAACTAGCCTAGAAATCTAGACACACCCTAGCGGCAGGAAAAATTATTTTGCTGCAAAGTGTGGTCTAGCAACTCTCCGTTGACTTTCGTTGTGGAAAAACCAAACTCTGGTCCGGCCAATCACATCGTGTATAGAGTTGGTGGGCGGGCTTAACAATGACGGCAGAGTTGTGACGGTTCTGCGCCGTGATTTCCATAGGTGATTTCCCTGCTAGTTAAAAACAAACAAGACGTAGCTGGCGAACAGCGGTCTTACGATTCGGCTTTGGCCGCGACTCTGGATGTCTTGGAGTTAAGAGAACGTCACTTAAGTCATTCTTAAAAAAGGAAGATGTGTTTGGAGTTTTGACCACCGGATACGGCAAAAGTTTAATATATCAACTTGCTCCGCTGGAGGGAAAACGCATTGGACTCACTCATCCACAGCCGTTCGTTGCTCTGGTTGGTTATAGTGCTATCCTATGGCGTGCAGAGGGATAATGAAAGACAACCTTTTATCCCGCCCCTCGGATTGAGGTATGCGAATTGAGAGTTCCCTGACCTAACCTCTTGATAGGTCTTGCTTGCCAGGCTACCTTTAAACAGCATTTTGAAAAAATATTATATAGTAATTACATAAGTTTTTTCTTTTTACTTTTATGAGAGCCAGTTGTTCACCATAGCAGATCTGGTGATAGATGACGGTCCTTCTCCAGTTTGAATAGATTTTTCTGAAGTGAATTAATTAGTTTTTTTTTTGCTGTCAAGCGTAATGTCAAACCATTTTCTTCTCACTTCTGGGACTGTTCGATTAACAGATGAAACTCCATTAACTGCATCTGTAATATGCTGCCAAGCTTCCTTTTTTATAGGACCTGATAGGCCACTAGTACGCTTGAAAATAAAATGTGGCGTTTTGAATGAACTTCTGATAATAACTTCAATCTGAGAAATCTTTCTTTTTCATTTGCATTCATGTTATTATATGCCTATATATAGATGTCAGTCGGATATAATGGGCGGGATTTATGGTAATTGAGAATGAACGTGCACGCGCATCCCATTTACGACTGGTTGGAATTCATTAACACACACACATTTCACTGTCACATCTGACGTTTACAAAGTATTTGTGAATCAGGAGAAGAGTTTTTGGGAAGGTCTCTTTACACGCAAATCACTCTCATATTTACTCGTATATTTACGAATGTTTCATGAATGAGACCCAATAAGAGCAGGGGAGAGACACAGGTGACCTGACAAAGTTGATGCACACTTCTTTAGTTTTGTTTACTTTTATGTTTAGAAAGGCAGTTCCACACCACTCAACAAAATCTGAACAAAAACAATTCCTTTGTCACCTCATACTGAACAGCAAGATACTAAACGGAGTTCTCTTACACATCTTTTAGCACTTGAACAGACACACACACACACGTCAAAATATCCTTATCAACTGTTTATGTTTGCACATGTGTAACAGTATATTGGATCTATAATATTCTAATATTCCTTCTGCCATTTCTATAATAATGTTAATCAAACAACTTCTGTTTGTGATGGAATAACTTTCGTAACTATATTTGTAATGTATTTTAATTGTTATCTTCCATTTGATTAGTTTCTGTACCTGAATACCTGAGAATTTTAAAATGATTTTTCAATCGTATATTTGTTGAGTTCATTTGTATGACTGCTAATTTCATGTTTTAATTACTGAGTGTTTGCTTGTCTTCAATGCTTTAAATTTGTTATAGTTGGGCTGGTTGTCTTTGCTATTTTTTTTTAAACCATAGGCCAAAGTTCCTTGTGTAAGTGATTTTATGTTCATGGTATTGATGTACAATGAAAAGTTTTGTGATAAGGCTTAGAATAAGTGAGAATATCAAGTTGATTTTTTTTTTTACCTTAAAGCTACACTGTGTGATTTTTACTCCCATCTAGTGGTGAAAAGGTATATGACATGCATTGAATATTAGTTTCTGTTCCTCTCAATTCTGATTTCGTTTTAACTTCTACGAGTGGCCAGTGTAGTCCAAGATTAACATGGCTGCCAGTTCAAACCTCGATCCATAGCTGTGTCTGAAATCGCTCCCTATCCACTATATAGTGCACTATATCGGGTGTCGGCCATTTTGTAGTGGTGTCCGAATTCTGAGTGAACGACATCATTCCCTACTTTCATTCACTACTTTTACCCACAATCCTCTCTGAATTTGAGTGTACATTCGATGTACACTTGCTAAAGCACTATTTCCCACAATCCAATGCGGAGAGAACTGAGCGCGCATGAAAGTGCGGCGCGAGCAAGTTTAAACCAGAGATTATATTACATCCAGTGGAGGATTTGAAAAAATATCCGTTAATCGTCTTTATTCGGATATAATAACGGTCGCCCGAGGCGCTCGATGACACGTCATCTGTGAGCGTGAGAGTTACAATTTCAGTTGATGAAACTATAAAGCTGGCACGGAGGTGTATATATAATTACAAAATAAAGTCATTATGATTGTTATTGTTCTTAATATTATTTTATAAAGTAAGTAACATAAGATAAAAGGAGTTTTATCAGTATGTGTGACGAAGCCTTTTCTGCGACAGCTCCAACTCTCCGACGCACAGTATAAACGTCAGCGTCCGAATTCACTCACTTCATCTCGTTCACTCCTTGCAGATATAGTGCACTCAAATGCCATACACTATATAGGGATTAGTGAATGAGTGACGAGTGAGCGGTTTCAGACACAGCACATGAGTGTTAACTCAAATGTAAACCCGAAAGGCGAAGCCTGAATTAACGGGTATGTCCCTCTTTGGCTGATGTACTTTCAAGATGGAGGGGCAACATGGCGACACGACATTCGAACCCCTTACCCGTATGTATTTTCAAAGGCATATTATACACTCACGAGAATACTTTTATTACTTGAACGAAGTAAATATACATTAATGAGCACATATATTTTTGAAAGAACTAAGTGTTTTTAGCTAAAAATTACACTGTTACACAGTGTAGCTTTAAGAATAAGGTAAGAATACTCAATAAGAATCGTTAAAAGTCAAGCGAAGCCCGACCACCATGTGAAGCAATTGAGAAGGACTTTAACAACAGTCTATGATTCCCACTTTCAGGGCGCATCGGTAATGATGGAGAATATGCCGTTTCCTATACGCATTTTGCTCAGCACCACGTTCAAAACCTTCAACGAGGGACCTTTCTTGACAAAACCAGTAGGAGAACTCATGTGGGGCTACGACAGCAAGTTGGTGGACTTCCTGAACAATTATCTTCCCGGCATGCTTCCATCCAGCGGCAAGTTTGGCTTATTTGCTGAGGTGAGGTTCCTGTGCATTCAGTTGTCTTGTTACAGTGGCTGGTGTTTTTAGCCTCCGCTGATTTTCTTGCTTTGTTTCGCTCCCTATGTAGTTTAACAACTCCAATTCTGGACAGTTCACCGTCTTCACTGGCCAAGATGACATCCGGAAGGTTCATAAGGTGGACTCTTGGAATGGCCTGAAAAGCGTAAGCCAAATGCCTTTTGGGACCATTATAAAACATGGGACTCAAGCTGTGTTCCAAATCTAGTGAGCTGCCTACCTAGATGACATACTCGTGTCTGGAACATACACGGTCCATGTACATAAATGCACAAGCTTTTGAGCTTGATTCTACATGTTGCATTCTTAAAATGTGCCAATGCAATTTTTTTGGAGTTAAAATGGTAATATTGCGAAACAAGATGATTGACAGGGCTTGTGTTCCATTAAAGACGAAGTGGAATATCCCAAAGCTTGCGTACTCTTGGCGTAGTATGAGTATGCAAGCATAGGTTTTGGTGTTGCATAAAGGAAGTGATGTGCGGTATGCAAATGTGGTGTTTTGTGTTATTGGTGCAGGTGGATTACTGGCGGTCTGAGCAGTGTAACATGATCAATGGTACAGCGGGACAGATGTGGCCTCCGTTCATGAACACCGAGTCGACCCTTCCCTTCTACAGCCCTGACGCGTGCCGGTGAACAGCAGATTGTTACTCTGCCTTCATAAGATGATGTGAGTTTAATGACTGGTTTCTAATGGCATGTTCTGTGGCTGTTCTCCAATCTCAGGTCCATGGAGCTGGTGTACCAGAGGTCAGGTGTGTCGCGAGGGATTCCCGTGTACCGTTTTGTGGCGCCGAAGACTCTTTTTGCCAATGGTGCGGATTATCCTCCCAATGAGGGCTTCTGTCCGTGTCGTCAGTCCGGGCTCCTGAACGTCAGCACCTGTAGACACAGTGAGTCTCTGATCCTGACTCGCATCTACTGTCAAACATGCTGGCGGGTCAATGTCTTATCTGGAGGCTGTAAATATGTTGTTCATGCTGGGTGAAATCATAATGTGGCCTCTTTTTACCTTTTTCTTACCTTTTTCTATCTTTTTTTTTTTGACAATTTTTTTTAATTTTACAACTTTGTTCCATTTTATATCTTTCACTTTTCTTTTACCTCTTTGTTTTACTTTTTTTTCTTTCATTTCTTTCTCTTGGTTTTTTGCATTTGTTAATTTTTCTTGGTTTAGGGGTGATTCTTCAACTATGGTACTCTTTGAGCTAGACAGTTTCAGAACATAAAAACCATTTCTACAAACAGTTTTTTAGTATCAGCTGGTTTCTCAATCGGTCTAGAAACCGTCCCTTAGTTGGGTGCGATTATGTATATATTTTGGCATTTTTATCTGACAGCCCTAGAAAAAGTCCAAGTTCTCTTATTTACCAACAATATTTTAGCAATAATAAATAATACAATATTTCTTACTACCTTAACTTAATTAATAGTATGGTTTTTATTTGTATTT
Source organism: Hybognathus amarus (assembly GCA_030378365.1). Classification (NCBI taxonomy): domain Eukaryota; kingdom Metazoa; phylum Chordata; class Actinopteri; order Cypriniformes; family Leuciscidae; genus Hybognathus; species Hybognathus amarus. The sequence continues at coordinate 203,306 of JAQIUQ010001648.1, read as the reverse complement.
TTTTTACATTAATGTTTTATTATTATCGCCCAAAATAATTTGCTGTTTAGCACGAACAATGTCATTTCCACCACAACCTGTCTTTACCACCACAATGAACACCGTGGTGGAAATACTGTGGCGGAAATGACATTTCCCCTTTTCTTCTAAAAGATCACGCTATGTTAGCCTGTTAATATTAGTTTTACAGTTAGCATTTAATATACACAAATTACACGTTATTAAATTAATTTTATCCAGTTATTTTTACGTCCATGTGAAATATGAGCCGTTTGGAAATGACGGCCAATAAACATTCTCAGTTTTAGTCATATTTACCTTGATTTTTCTTCTTTTCATAACCCCCTAAAGAGGTCACCCTTTCACCCAGCCATGTGTTCACTGTGGAGTTTCTGTTGCTATGGTTACTAAGTATTCAAACCTAAAACAATGATCTCAGGATTCTATTTTGTACAGTGTGGCGGAAATGACAGTGAACCCAAGGGACAAGGGTTCTACTTATGAAAAATATATGATAATGTGAATAAATATTGCAATATATAATATGTATAATTGAAATAGAAATTATTTTATAATTTGTACTTAATCTACATTATTTAAATATTTAATTTAGAATTAAGCGAGGTTGAAGGTACAAAGTCTGGCTTAGGGACAGGGGAAAACAGTAAAAATCATGCATAAAAGGCCTCATATTATATAATAAAAAGGAATGACTGAACCATGATAACTTTTTTATAAGTTCCCCTTAGGGTGAAGTAAGTCTGACAAAAACAAAAAAGAAGAAATGTTTTTTTATGATTTTATTATTTCATCCAGGGACAAGAAAAGTACCATAGTTAAAGAATCACCCTTAAATTCTTTCAATTATCTCTTTAATTCTTTATCTATCTTTTCTTACCTTCCCTTTTCATTTTTCTTATCTTTTTTATTATCTTAACTTTTTTGAATTTGTTTTTTCTCTTTTTCTATTTTTTTTTTATTTTCTTAACCTTTTCTTTTATCTATCCTATGTATCTTGTCTCTTCTCATCTCTTTTTGTCTAATCTCTGTTCTCTTTTTCTTTCTTTTCTCCTTTTATTTTTCTCTTTTCATTTCATACCCTTTTATTTATTTTTACTTTTTACCCCATCCATTTGTTTTTCCTGTTGTTTCACCTTTTTTTTTTCCCTCCTATCCCAGATTCCCCTGTGTTCATTTCTCATCCACACTTTTTTGCGGCTAGATCCCGTCCTTTTGAAAACTGTCAAACGGATTGAGCCCAAATGAAGAGGATCATGGACTTTTTATCGATATCCACCCGGTAAGAAATCCCGCCACACAAAAACGTATAAACCATGATGCGCGAATGATACTCGAATGATACTTGAAGATGCCTTATTAATTTAATAAATTAATAATAAGTTAATTTCAATACATTTAAAGTAAGCTATGCCTCCTCTGTATGGATAGAAAATTCATATATTACAAGGCACAAATTCAGATAGGCTTCTCAGGGGTTCCTCAACATGTTTTTTTATGATAGGTTTCAAAAATAATGAAATGATAGAAATAATGGAAAAATAAATATATAAATAATAAATAACAAAGAAATACCTCCAAATTGAACAAAAATAGCCCTCACAAACTTAAACCGAACTAACAAAATATATTTATGTCTTCAGTTTTCTTTCTCTATCCTGTTTTTATTCCTCGTCCTCCTTGTTTGCCCATCTATATTTTGTAGAGCTGGTCTTTCCCAATTTTTTTTTTTTTTTTTTTTGAAAACCAGGACATTTTCATCATTTTATAAAAAAACAGCCAGGACAGGAAGTGAAAACAGGACTGTTTGTCACCCTAATGTAGCATTACTATTGGGAACTACTTAATATAATTACTACTCTTTCTAGGAATACAATTTGAAATATTTGCCACAAAGTTATAAATCATTGTACAATCTGTACTAAAACTTTCATAACAAATGATTAATCAGTTCGAGAAGGCAAACAAAATGAACAACCAGTGAAATGTTCCTTCCTTGTCAGGTGACTGAGCAAGTGTGATTCTTTATCTCTCAAGGTTAATATGGGATGTTATGACTCAAAACGTAACATCTTTATCTCTGTAATTGGCCATAAATGTGGAATTGGTCCTTATGTCTTATCTAATATTGTTGCATAAATACCTGGTTTCGTGTCTTTTGGGGTCAATACAGCATATAACTGTTGTTTGGCCCCTTCCTAAACAACAAATAACCTAAGTAGGACACCGTTATGGAGTACCCCAAAATACACATACATGTAAATATGCTTTGAGGTTCTTAGAACGATTAATTAGCCTACAGGATGTGCTGTGTTGAGAGAAAATCAAAACACTAAGCCAGAGATGATTGGTATTTAATGTATTGTCACATCTGTGTCCTCATGTCAGATTATTACGTTTAATCTACAAATCAAATCACAGGGCTTGACATTAACTTTTGAGGCACTTGTCCTTTGGACAAGTAAATTTATGTTTCACTTGTCCATGCACAAAAGTCACTTGTCCGGGTAAAGATTTATAATTTTATTTGGGGAAAATGTCATATTGTGATTATTTTGGTCAATATTGCGGTTGTGATATGCGATTGCGATATAATAAACAAATGGTTTCATGAGTCAACTTGTTTGGTTCTAAACCAAATGCACACACAGATTAGTGATAATTCTGAAGTTAGCAATAACAACTAAATTATTGATAACGCCTATAATGATCAATAAGTCATTGATGTCTGGATAAAAAATTACTGTCTAACAGGTAGGACATATACAGAAATTGAATAAAGTTATCAAACAGTCTGCGCTGCATAAATTATTAATGATATGAATAGTTTGGTTCCAAAACGCTATAAATCCATTTTGATGAATTTGAGTAAAACTGTGTTTAGCAAGAAAATGGGAAGATGAAAACCACTATTTTCTGTTTCAAATTTTCACATAGCATTTGTAGGTTATAATATCAATAAAAAATTTAATCCAGGTTTTTTTTTCCCAAAATGCAATAAATCCATTAATTTATATTTTTTCAAAATGCAATTAATCAAAATAAAAATGTATACACATTGCATTTCTTGTGCATACTATAAATCCATTGCTTTAATATAACAATATTTGGTGACACTTTAAGGGTACATGTCATGAATTCATGGATAAATGAATCATGCATGAATTATGCATTCGATTCATTCATACATTGATATTATCATCAGGAACTAACAACATTTTTTTTGTCAACGTTTTTCATTCATGACTTCATGGATGAACAACACCTTAATTAAAACATTAACTAAGATGAGCACATCATCATGAATTATGATTTATTAAGCATGATCTAACGTTACTGAGCAATCAGCTGTAAAATGGCTTGGTCCTGCTCGGTTTTCGTTGACTTTGAATAAAACAACTGAAAGTTTTTCAAAAGATCCCTGGGGTCAGTGTGTCAGCGTGACAGAAGTTTGATGCTGTCGTGTGAGAACAAGCAACAGCCGGCATTTCCTCCTCCCGAGTGCCTCATCTTCTTAATCTCTTCACGTAAATGATTCGATTTCGAGGTCACGTTTACCCGTGCAGGATGCCTTACCATCCGCAGGTTCACCAATGCTGTCAAAATTATTCTTTTTTTTTGTTTGTTTGTTAATCGAAAGGACAAAATAGAGAAAACCTAGGAAGCCGGGTGTAGTTAAAGCGCTGCCGTTACTGTTTACATTGCTGTGGAATGGTGCGTTGTGATTGGTTAAGCGGATATGTCGCATTTTGCAGAAAAGGGAGACTGGCGTTTGTCGCGGTTTGGAAAGAAAGGGAGAAAACATTACATAATAACACGGCGGATATCGCATTTTACGTAAAATTAAACATTGTTTTGTATCTGGTCGGTATTGAAAAGTCAGATTTTTGCAGTAACTAATTTTTTTTTAAAATGGCGTTTATCGCGTTTTGGAACCAAACTCTTCATATATAGACTAGTCCTTATTAAAGCTACACTAGTCAAGAGCATTAAGTAATTTTCTCTGTTCCCTTTGTTCTTTCATTAACTTACCTGACAGAATGCTTTATTGGTAGCTGGCCCTTTAAGAGCAGCTGCTGTGGACAGAGACGCGGATCTCACACGAGTCACAACTCTTGTCCATCATAAGACTGCTCTTATGTTATGAAGATACTCGACAAATGACATTTTGGCTTAATTGTGTGTGTTGATGTTCATTCAAGCGTGAAAAGAGAACTTCAGGCGCGCGGTCTGTGCATGCGCATTATACTGGCGTACGTCTTTCTGTGCGTTACATTCAGGACATTCACAGGCAGCGCGAAAAATGTGTTCGTTTCAAATCGGTAAAATTAAATCTGTAAAAGACGTAACGAGTGGCATATAACGTGAAGTAACATGGCATTTTATTTTGTTTGAAATTTAACTTGTCCGGTTCGGACAACTAATTTCTCTTCTACTTGTCCTACAAAAAATCCACTTGTCCCGGACAAGCCTTAATGTCGATGCCTTAATGTCTTTTTTTTTTTTTTTTTTTTTTTAAATGTAGTAATAATATGTTTAAAAAAAATGGAACAAACAGCTGAACTATTTTTTAAAATATTTAAATAATTTTAAAATATTTTATCATTTTCTTGTACTGAGTGAAACCGAATGTGCCGCGCCTGTTACTCATTAACTTGTCAATTAAACTTTTGAATAAAATCAATGTCAGATTTGCGATTGTGCAGATGTTCGGAAAAAAACGGCACTCTAGTTTATGCTCTATCATATTCTCATGTTATAACAGGAACTATTTAAATGGCTATTTTTATCATTTTGATTGCACAAAGCTCTCAGTCGGAGGCCATTAGCACCGGCTGGCCCGGTAATGGCCCTCGCTCGCATTGGCTTGACAGGGGAAATGCACATTTCTGAATAGTATACAACACATCAACTCAAATGAACGTAAACGGGTAAAGGTGGGACTGTGGGCCGGGATTGTTTCAGCTTTGTCCCTGGTTTGATAATGAGAGTATGTTGCTCATTACTGTCATTAAACCATTACAACATCTGATAAGCTAATTGGAAATTAGGGTTATCGTGACCTTTATGATGTTTGTATAGATCTCAGCAACTAAATGACCCATTATAAACAAGATTAAGATTTTAAAGGTATACACTTTTTACGTGCTTAATGACGGACTAAAAGTTTTCTGATTTACATGCATCTTTTAGGTTCACATATGAATGTTAATTCACTCTAGTGCTGTGGTTTATTGGGGGTTAAGTCTAGCTGGAATATTTTGTTGATCAATTTAGTTTTTGCTGGATGTTGGATGTGAAACCCCTGATGTCTGCATCTGTGGGCCTTTTGTAACAGGCAGTTTGATAAGACAAGCTCTACTTTATGACTTCTGATTAGTTGGAGATACAGCCAAGGCTTTGTGCCGCTAAATTTAACAGAATTGCACAGTCATGACACACTTCTTGACTGTCTGTTCATCCGGTTGCAAAACTCGATGGTTATCTCGTCGTTCTCCCTTCATCGGTCTAAGACATTTCTCTGAAACTGTTCCTGGGTTGAATGTCTGGGACCAATTCACCGCATGATGTGCGATTTAGCTCCAGATCTATTGAATCCATTACTAAGCGGTCACAAAATGGATCTTTGGTTTCAGTGTTTTCTGTTGGAGCAAATGCATGTCTGAGCACCCAACAAATGTAGCCTTTATGCTCTCCGTAGAGTAGTTTAGTTCTGTTTAATTCGTTTTACTGTGTCTAAATTCGATTCAGCAGGGTTATTTTTATTTCTTTTTGTTAATAAAAGTAACATTCTGCTCTTTTTTTAATAACCATATTACTCCATGCGTAAGTAACACTGCAGGACATGCCTGAAGTACTACAAGAAGTATTCCTTGGGAACTACTATTTCCAGCTATCCAAATTACATATTCAAGGTATAAATTGTAGTATTTGTGTTCAAACCTGTGACTTTGGAGTTCTTACAGGATTTGTACAAGGTGCTTAAACTACAAAAACTCAAATTCAAGTAATTCAAGCTCTTTACATCCTGGAAAAACTCTTGAAAATGGTCTCTTTTTTTCTCTTTTTAAAGGGTCTTAAAGTGCTTGAATTATTGATGGACAATATATGAAATTACAGTTTAATCTTATTGATAAAATAAGTTTCTCACAATCAGCGCTGCAGCCTGTCTGATATAGAGCCATTGTGCATGGCTATGAGCATGTATATATTTGTTCATAATATATTTGTAACATTAGTTTATATTATTATTTATCATATATTAAAATCATATTTATTAAAATATAACAAAGATATTGTTTGATAAGTGAGATCTCTGATAGATCTCTGGGTAAAAATTAATTTTACCGTATCTGTACAAACCCTGTTCTTAGTACTCTAAAGTGGAGGAAACCACTGCATTTATTAATTTTCAATGGTGCAGAAAGTCATGTGCTTCCTTCTAAGGTTATAGAAGCTTGTTTGATGGTGGGACCAGAAGGTTCAATTACAATCACAGTGACTTTCACTTCAGAAGATTATGTTTTAGATGATTATAACTGCTCGTAAATGACATAGCTGTTGAGAAACCAATCAAATGAGCAGTTGTAATAGTCGATCTTCAGGTTGTTTTATGACTATCTGATAGCGTCTCAATGTATATGAAGTGAAACAGGCTAAAGATAAGATTTTTTTTACTTCTATTGAGCAAGGATGCATTAAACCGATCAAAAAAGACATTAAAGACGTTATAAAGTTACAAGAGATTTCGATTTTCAATTTCAAATGTTATTCCTTGATCACTTTTTAAAATTGATTAAGTTTAGTTTCCACAATATTAAGCAGAGCAACTATTTTCAACATTGATCATAAGAAATGTTTCATGAGCATCAAATCGGCATATTATAATGATTTCTGAAAATTCAGCTTTGATCACAGGAATAAATTACATTCTTAAATAGATGTTCAAATAGAAAACCGCTATTTTAAATTTTGGTAATATTTCTCAATGACCGTTTTTACTATATTTTGACCCCAAACGGTTTTTAAGTAGACCAGGGAAAACATTCCTTTTATGATTTAATCTTCATCCAGGTTTGAGTTTCAGGAATTTTAAGGTTTATTTATGGCTATTTTAGTTGATTTGTTCATCAGGAATGCATCTTCTGTACTTCACCTTGTTCTAAGTGAATGTATAAAAGAAATGAACTGTTTGTATAGAATGTTGGCTAAACTTCTACTTCAACTCCTCATTCAAGTTTAAAAATGGGCTGAAATTTCGTCAATGAAATCCTGTTGCATGTTATGTCCCCATGCTGAGAGATTCATTCAAGGCTTTGTATTACAGGAGACTGGCGTGCCGGTGAATGTTTCCATACGGCTGCAGCTCAACCTGCTCATAAAGAGTGTTTCGGGCATCTCGTAAGTACAGCACAAATACAGTAGGTCAACAGTCATGGCGCTGTGTGTCTGCTCTGAGGTCGATGTTGTGAAACCTGTTTGTTTTTGAAGGCTGCACTGTTTTGTGCGGTCTCCCTTTGACTCTGTTCTGCTGTGGTTTGCTTGTTTCAGAGAAACAGGAAAGATAACGGAGGTGGTGATGCCCATGATCTGGTTTGAAGAGGTAAGAGTGAATTGCAAAGAAAACCAATGCACAAAAGAACTTCTAATGCCCTAAAATGTTTTGAAAGTCCCCACCAAGTGTTAAAATGTCTTAAATGTGCCAAAATAAAGGTGTAATTTTAAAAAAAATTGGTACATTTAGTTTCACATCTCAAATTTGCTTGAATTTGTGGTTTGAGAAAACACTTAATTTTCAGTAATCAATTTGACTTCATTGAAGATATTGGATACGAACAAAACTTGAGTGAACTTGAACAAAACTATACTTGTGCTGGGTAATGATTGTCTTCTTTATAGGTAAATATACCTATAGCTTTATAACTAATGAACTTTTACACCGTTATTGCATACTGAATAACGACCCGGGCTGAGGAACATTTCACGCTTGTCATTTAGAAGCTCCGCTTTTTGTGAAGCAAGATGACCAGGGTTCTGTTTCCCTGAGGTTTAGAATGATCCAGGGTTCACTCTTTAGGATTTTATTTATTTCCTCTAACATATCTTAAAGCAAGACACCCCAAGTAAAGTCCGCTTGTAGTTGATCATTTTATGCCTAAAAACTCGTCAACAAAATAACATATTTCAAAGTTTTTTTCCCTTGGAAAAAAGTCTTGTTGCCTTAAAATAGTTTGATAGTAACGTTACTACACTCTTGCTTCATTTAGTATGTGCGGTTCTATTAATATTCAAATTAGCCCCATCTTCACTCACATCAGCTCAGAGATTCCAAAAACAGTAAAAGAAATGAACACAGCGACCACATTGATTTCAACGGAGAACACTGAATCCCGATTATTGCACTTCCTGCCTGATATCTGAGCGACTGCGCAGGCTCAAACTGAGCGTGACGACAGTCTGACTGTTGTAAGTCTTCCAGTAGCTGTGCCAAGACCAATCTGAATCGCCTAATTTCTCAATGTTATCGAAATATTTTGTCCCGTTGCTTTTTGTGGACTCTATCTATGGGCTTCTCCCTAGGCTTTATGCCTCCATGTCCACCCGATTGCTTCATAGACCGTAAAAGATTTCCTGCGAGTTTCTCCTCCTGTCTATACGGTAATGTGTCTATTGTGCGACAGAAAGTTGCGTAGTTATGACGCAATTGTTAGCATATTTTTACAAAAATGGCTTCTACGGGGCCATAACATAAGATATGAAGAAATTGAGCATTTTATACATTGTCGTGTTTCTTTAGAAATAAATAATGGACAAATGAAGTCTTTGGACGCCTCAGATTTAAAGTTATTCGCGGTCACTAGCTACATTTCCATTACCTTTCAATTTGCACGAATTGAAATTGGGAAATGAAAATACACTCAATGGAAACGCGTCAATTTCGCAAAAACTCCCGTTTATTGCAAAAAAGTTTTTACGCTCTCATGAGGAGGTTTTTCAGGCAATTCCAAAAAGGATTTTTTTTGCAAAACTGCAATGGAAACTGATTTTGCGCATTTACAGTCACCTGACTTGGAAGACGGAGTGTTAGGTCCGTGTCCGCAAATAATAATAATAATAATTATCATCATTAGCCTATTATAACATTTATTAGGCTACATATGTAGAAGACGCTTTTATCCAAAAAAGGAACAAAGCAATTAGTCACATCTCATTCATAGTTCAGGTTGGACCATAATAATAGGGCTAAGATTATCACAAATAAACACTCGATTTTGACCAATATTCAAGAGTGTGTGCGGAGTTTGGAGCACGCACTGGATGGCAGACAGGTGCGTGCACGCCGTGAACACTTTCAACAAAGTCATAAACAATTATCTGAAAATTCGTTGAGATGTAGGCCTATATAGCGCCGCATTGGTGTGGTCAAACTAAAATGTTGGTGTTCAACTTTGCGTTTTAAAAATACAACCGTTCATTTTTCATTTTGCAATGACCGTTTATTGCAAGATAGAGTTCTTTATTAATTTCATTTAAAAAAAAGAAACAATAATTACAGGAATAACCTAAACCTCAAAGAAATGCCATCAAGACATCGAAGCAGAAATAAGGGAGAAACACCCACTCCGTGTCTTTCCCTACCATTAATGCTTGGATGACACACCACGTCTCCTTCCATTAATAATAATAATAATGTCTAGTGCGGTGCATGGCTGTGAAATAGGTTACAAAAACTACCAAAGTCAGTTGCCATGATTTTTGGAATGACTTATCGCAAGAGAAAAAAATGTTTTAGTCGCAAAACATCGGTTAATGGAAACACAGTCATTTCGCAATAGTTTTTTATCGATATTTGGAAAATATCGCAAAAGTTTTGTGCAAATCTGTCATGGAAACGCGCCTACTGTTCGTTCACACCGCTGCTGACTTGAGCGTCAAAGAAGCTCTGGCCGCTCTGTCAAGGACGCTTGTAAAAAAGTACGGGGAAGCTTGTTGACACTTTGGATGCTTTGAACACTCTGACGTTGCAGGGAGAATAGAAGCGTCACAACATGAAATGTAATAAACAGAAAAAAACAAGCAATACATAAACTTTTTTTTTGATAGCATTTTTATAACCGTTTTGGTCACATTTGGTCAGGAAAAAAATAGTTAGCTATTATTATTTGCGGCCAGATCAGTGTCACCGTGAGCAAATTAATTGCATTCCTGCTTTAAAACGAGCGTTCGTAAATATTTCAAATAAAAGTTGTGTTCATGCCGTCCCTATAAGCAAACAACGTCATGTCATAAATGATACGAAACCGGTAGAAAACAGCAGCGGCGATTATTGGCTTCTCTTCCATTTTCTCTGAGCTAATGTTTTGGTTGAAACGAAAGTTTACATTGAATGTTTCTCCGGAATTAGGTAGCGTGAAGGACATCTATATTCTGATTGGTTACTGCCGTTTTGCTGCTTCTTGCCGCTGAACCGCGTCACTTTTACCATAAAGTTGAGCTTATTTCAACTTTCTGATTGACGCTCAAAACGGCCAAAACGTGACGCCGATGGATTTGACGCTCCTTGCAGCTGAGAGAAGCCAGCTTCCATTGAAAATGAATGACTTCCGGCCTCCTTGGAAGCTCAAGTCGGCGGCGGTGTGAACGTACATTCAGAAGTAACGCCAAAATGTATGCGAGTCAATGGGATGCTAACAGCAGGTGAAGTTCTGCTACAATGGCGGCTCCGCGAGGCTTCAGCTTCCGGCTGATTAATTACCCCTTGAGAGATTAACACATTGACATGATTAGTTACAAGGTAGTTTGTGACGTCAGAAACGCCAGCGATTTCAAACCGCATTTTTTGAGACTGTCTTTGGTTCACTGCAGTTTTAAAGAGAAAATACTCTGCAATGGTGTTGACTTATGAATTTGCACATAGCTTGTCCACAAGGGGACTATTTTTTTTTTTTACTTTTTATGGTTCGAAATTCAAGTAAGTTGAAACTGCAATACTTGCATATAAAAGTGTAATCCAGCATAGGCTAGACTGAAGGATCCATTTGTTCTAGCTTTCATGGCCCATGAAATGGAAGACATTAGCTGCGTTTCCACTGCCGGGCCAGGGCCGAGCTGTGCTAGTGCGTGCCAGGGCCAGTCGTGTTTCCACGGTCACTTCCGGGGCTTGATTGAGGCTGATTGGGGCCAACGGCCAGGATTTCTGGCCTGTCGAATACCTTGGGCCAGAGGGGGCCAGCTCGGGCTAGGCCAGCTCGGGCTAGAGGCGCGCTCAAGGTAAAAGGCGGAGTTTATCAGTGTTATGGAACGTTATGATCTGAACCAAGATGCACATTTCCTTTTTTATATCACGCAAAAAAATTGCTGCTCGAAATGGAGAATCGCCTGTACTGGTCTGTCGAAGATACCACAGCTCTTCCGAGCATTTGGGCAGAAGAAAGGGTACGACGTTAATTCGACGACGTGTGAAGAAACGAGGATGTTACAAAATACATCGATGCCGAACGTTCTAAGCTAAGCATTCAGCGAGCAACGCTTCAAGTTCAGGAAAAAAAAAAAAAAAAGTTGTGGGCGCAGTGTTGTACAAGGCGATTAAAATGCACAATGGAACGAGCAGAGTTCAGAGAAGGATTTTTCCATGGTTCGAGGTTCGACTTAATGGACGGTGTGCTGGGTCACCGTCCCTCTGTTAGTGGCGACTCGCGAGACAATTTGGGACACTATTGCAGCCACAGCCGGTGAGTTAATATATATATGCCATCTTCCTAACTTAAAAAATAAATTAATTCATAATACCCGCTGAAATGGGTTGGGTTGTATGACGTTTGATCCAGAAAGGCGTGTTAGGGGCGGGGTTTAGGGCAGTGCTGCGGGGCTACTGGCCCGGCAGTGGAAACGCAAGCCCGGTGCTTGAGGCCCGAGGCCACTAGCTTGGCTTCCTGTTAGCTCTGGCCCAGCCCTAGTCCGGCAGTGGAAATGCGCAGTGTTCCAAGCTATACCGTGTCCTTTGGGGGAGCCCAATTTTTGTGGGGGTGTGTTCTGTGCACTTGTGCGTGCAGAGGATTTAAGCGCCTTTCAGACAGAACGCGCAATGCGCTATGAAAACCATTCATTTCAAGGACTTCCAAAGATACTTAACAGCTACAAATGTATGCGAGCACTATATACAGGATTCACCATATTGATAAGTCAAACAGCAAACAGCCATCCACAAATAGTCTATAAATAAGCTGTGTTTGAGTTCACCTGAACAAGGGTTAAATTACTCGTCGGCTACAGAAGGATACCACAATTCCTTCGTTCAATTAGGCCTAAGACATCGAGAGTCAAGCAGACCTATAACAACCCAGCCACAACACATAATTGGGAATAACATGCCTTACCTTAACACAGAATGGATTTCAAAGACTTGCGCAGATCAATGGCCTCCAACGTTTATATTTTTTCTACGAATCTTTGAGTTAACATGCATTAAACATGATTGGAATTTGCACTGCAGCGCCACCATACCTTGATGCTCATGACAAGAATAGCATGTATAGTTATCTTTATTAAAGTGAATTAGGTTTAAATCGCCGTCATGCACGAATTAAAAATATTTTTGATATTTTACACATAATACTGAAATTGCACGTCAAAATAAAACTTTGTGAATATATTTTGAGACCCCCAAAATTTCACGAACCACATTTTCAGGGGAGCCCATGCCATATTAAGGGGAGCCGAGCTCCCCTAGCTACCGTGGTTCGCACCCCAAATGCGGCTATTGTAGGCCTCATTCAAAGGAGCCTTCAAATTAGGACGGCCTTCATTGCACGTAATTCGTTCGGCCTTTTGAAGGATGCAGCCTCTGAATTCAGGACCGTTTGCATTGTCTATGTGACTTGAATTCAATTCGAAAGAGCAAATTAATGGAAATGATCTGTCGTGTTTCTCAGAGCGGCTACATTGACGGCCCCGTTACTCAACACGTTCCGCACTAATCTGGTGGTGTTGCCCATGGTCATGGAGTACATGCAGTACATCTTCATCGGTCTCGGACTCGCAACCATTCTGGCAGTCGTGACTTTATACATCGTGACAAGCGACAAGGTATGTAGCCTACTGCACTTTCTATGCATGCTTTTTATGCAGTTTTACTAATATTAGTGTGATTCAAAGAGTGTATGTTTGTGTGAGTGCATGTGCGAGAGAGGATGTGGGTTTACATGATGTTGAGCAAAAGTGGTTTGGTGTTCAAGTGTGTCTGAGCTCTGAGGAGGTAAAGTTTAGCCCAAGAACCCGAAAGCACTTTAACGTCCTCTATCACCCCACTTTAACACACTGCATGGGCTTAGATGGTTTAAATACAACACTTGCATGGTTTGTTTTACAGAAAGCCAGGAAAAAGACATCAGTTTCTCCCACACAAATGGTCAGCACTTATTTACAAATGCATATTCAAAAACAAAACGATTTAAGCAATGAAAAAACAATCAAATGTATGTTATTGTTCCAAATTTTAAACCATTGTTTACAATATCATTTAAATGAGCAAAGGCTGATCAACTTTAAATGTGATGTTGCTGATTTGAAAAACAGAAAAAGCCACAGTGAGATGATCACGGCAGATGTGAATCTTATTACACGCGTTTTATTGTAAAAACGTTGGTAAATCACATGCTTTTGAAATTTGATTTTCACATTGCACGACCATGTTCATCTTGCATGCTCCCGTCCCGTTTCAATCACTGACACACTTGCATGCTGTTGCCGTGCACGAGCACCACAGGCCGTTTAAATTCCCTTCAGTTTGTCCGCTGTGATCACTGTGTCCAATAATCAACCTGAAGATCACTGGCTCCCAATCAGTGTCTCTGCCCACCTGATGTTCAATGAGGTCTGGTTATTCTTTTAGGAAAGCGTAAAAGATACAAAACACGACCCGACCAATGAGACGCAGGCTGAAAAATTAAACGTGAATGACACAGGTGGGTTTTTGGCTCAGATATGCCTCTTCTCAATCTCTTCTTCTGCAGGTGGGATGTTTTTGAGGTCACATGAGCACACTGAAGTGAACGCATCTTCTTTCACTCACATGCACCTTTTACAGTCACCATTTCATTTCATCTGCTTCACCGATCAGTCCATCATAACTCATCAGAACTTTGCAGGCAATGTTCCCTCTAATTTGTTTGTCTTGATGAGCGAAAACAAAGTGTGCTTCACATGTCCTGAAAAGTGAAGCCAAAACTTTGATCGCCCCCTGGTGGCTGGTTGTAGAATTCTGTCATTATCCCCTTGGTCTTTGTTTTCTGTTTCAGAAACTCTCCACCTTCCCCAGCTCCACCTGTATAGATTTGCTCACAGCATTACATACATGAATTAACCATATAGCAGGACACACTGCTGCTGTACAGTAGTGTTTTGTCTGTATTGTCAGTAGTAAGTCCTATATTTGCAATAACCGCAGCAGCGTAGCAGACGTATTCCGCCATGACCAAACACATCAACATGATCATATCCATTACAAACACTCTTGAGTTGTGACAGAAATCATATTTACATTTTAAACTTGGGGGAAAAAAAGTACATTAGAGGGAACAGTGTTTGTGACAAACTGAGTGTTCTGATCGTCAGCATGGAAGGATTTTGCCAAAGAGTTCCTTTTTTATTTTTTTACACATACTTTATATGAAACCAAAGCTCCAATAGAGTGGCTCCAGATGTTAAACACATGGTAAAGTCCTTGCCAGTTCCTGAATGTTTAGCCTTTTTTTATTAACTTTACTGTCCACATTTTATGCTTTATTGTATATTGTTTGTTCGTTTTATGCAAATCTAAAAAAAAAATTTATTGAGTAATGTTTAACAAAAAATATTACTTGGAGTAGTTCACTTTTAAAAAAACTTGCTGATAATTTACTCCCATTTCATCCAAGATGTCCATATCATTCTTTCTTCAGTCGAAAAGAAATGAAGGTTTTTGACAAACATTCCAGGATTTTTCTCCATGTAATGGACTTCAATGGGAACCAAACAGTTCAAGGTCCAAAAGACAGTTTCAGTGCAAACTGTTCAAAGGGCTTCAAACGACACACGATGCAATAAGGGTCTTATCGAGCGAAACAATCGCTCATTAAAAAAAAAAAAAGTTTAACGCTTTATAAGCTCAAATGGTTGACTTGCTCTGTTCTGTGATGAGTGTCACTGACTCTCCTGTTCGAACTCGTTAATCAAATGAATCGAATCTTTTCCGAGTCAATTCATTCATGTCGTTCGTTTGAATGAACCAAATGACTCAAAAAAGGTTTGTTCGTTTTGGTAAACGAGTTTGAACAGGAGAGTCACGAATGCGCATCACAGAACAGAGCAAGGCGACCATTTGAGCTTATAAAACTTAAACTTTTTAAATGAGCGATCGTTTCGCTTGATAAGACCCTTATTCATCGTCTGGAATCGTTTAAAGCCCTTTGAACAGTTTGCGGTTTTCACTGAACCTTGCACCGTTTGGTTCCCATTGAAGTCCATTTATATGGAGAAATCCTGGAATGTTTTCAGCAAAAACCTGAATTTCTTTTCGACTTAAAGAAAGACATGGACATCTTGGATGACATGGGGTGAGTAAAATTATCAGCAAAAGTTTTTTAAAGTGAGCTACTCCTTTAGGTTTTCGATGTTTCTAAACTGTGGAAACTTTCATTTTGGTGAGGAATTTGTTTTTGATAACTTTTTCTTCCTTCGCCGCCAGATAAAAAGTAAGCTGCGTGGCCAGCCCTGCACAGATGTGGATCCATCCAGCTCAGCCAGTGAAAAGACCCCATTACTACAGGCCTCAACCAGCTAGAGCCGCTCTGCACACTGCAGATCACTCTGTAGAAACTCTCAATCCCACAATCCACTGGGCAATAAATAACTTTTTTTTATAAGTGTTGTAGTTGAATGAACTGGATTAAGAACAAACCACCAAGAACAGGATTATGAACTCTTGAGTGGCTTGTGTTTTGCACAGCACTTGGGTTTAAACTTCTCTGTGGGTCAATACTATATTTTCTCATTTTTTGGATGAAAAGGTGACTTTGCTGTGGTACACATTCAAATTAAATAATTGACAATTTACTAGGCTACTAAATGATGTGTTTTCAAATGGTGCATTTGTATAGCTTTTAAAAATAAATTGTCAAACACTCCAAACCTTACCTCCTCAGAGGGAAAAATGTATTTAAAGACGTTTAACCTTCATCCTGTAAATAAGGAAGGGATGTGAACACTGTAACATTTCCGTGCCATTGAGTGAAATGTCCTCTGAAAACACAAAAATGCTCAGCTAATGTTTCTCAGTATGCTGAATAACACGTTTTGTTCTGTCTGTAAAGCCACTTGTATTTAAATGGATGTAAAAAAAAGTCGTCTGTTTGTATTCTCTTGATTGTTCAGTATAAAATTAAATGTTATTGTTTTATGAGACCTTCAATAATGACTTTCAGTTCACTTTAATTATTGGTTTTTCTGCACTGATTTGCAGAGAAATGTTGTATGAGAACTTTTCAAAGATGCCTATAACTCTGGCTACAAACAGCACATGGTCATAAGTCCATGATATATTTTATTAGGCCTACCCCTGTAATCGGTCACTTGCCCCTATATGGGCAATCTAAATTTACTTCACTATATTACTATTAAATCCTAGTCATGACAAACTATATATCGTTGGAAGGTCTAAGACTCCTAAATAGATATTTTAGCGCAGTTTCTTTATTACAATTTATAAATGAACAGTAATATATGAATTTATGACAAGAGTGCGCCTCAAAAATCATCATTACAGAGTTTCTGACGCTTTGTCACAAAAAGTCGACGCACACACTTTTAATAATTGAAACTTTGGTTTTTAGTGCTAAAAGTTCATAATAAAACATAATTAGTATTTGTCAATAAAAAAGATAAAATTATATTTTAAAAAGTAAGGTAAGAAGTCCTCTAAAAAGTATAATATATTATATATATATAAAATCATTTTTCTATTATTCTATCACATATTTAGTAGTTATCATAAATTAGGTATCATTTGAAAGCTTACGAACTCAGAATTCATCCTGTGAAACCTGTTTTGAAATTGGACGTTGTGTTACCATAGAAACGGTATTTTTTATTAGGCCCCTCCCCTTTTGGGCATCATCTTTCATAATTTATTATCAAAACCTTTTCTAATCTTGACAAAACACATATTGTCAGAAAGGTCTGAGTCTCAAGGTTCCATATTTAGTGACAGAAGTGATATTTGGATAGTAATTTATTAATTTGTTATGGCAGAATGCATACAATTAAATTCAATGGAATTCAATGGCACCTTGGTGGCTATTTTTGGTATAACGCCTAAACAAAATCTCATGGGAACTTCAAAATTTGTGATATCCACTTTAAATTTGGAACACAACTTGGTTAGAGATATAGATTTCATTTTATAGCAATTTTATAGTAAAAATATTTCGTAAAATATTTATTTTATATAAAAAATATATTAATAAATTGTATTTGATTTACTGTAAATTATAACTTCCATAACTTTTTCATACTTTAATTTTTTTAAGTGCTTTCACTTCAGTAATAATCTGCTGATTGTTTTCTTTAAAACAAGACCAAACTTGGGTATATATTCCAAAGCATTCTTGATACTTACAACCATTTAAGTTTGTATAGTGCATTTTAATGTCAATTATCAAAAAGGCGGGTGACAGGTAAGGGGTTAAATTACTGTTAAAGGCTTATTGAAAGCTGTGCTGATAAGAAGTAAATATTGTCTTATTTAGTTGTATTTTGTCCATCAAATAAAAACACGTCTCTTTATAGCTCACTCCAAAATCAATAAAATGGAAAGTACATTGCATAAAGCAAATAAACATGTCTGAATTCAAGGGATAGTTAACACAAAAATGGAAATTCTGTCAAGTGTTCCAACAAACTGTCGGAATTAATTTGTTTTGCTGAAGACAAAAGACGATATTTTCGTAGAACAGGAGACATATGCTTTCATATGCCATATGCTTTCTCCAGGGGAACGAATAGGAATGCGGAAGTTGATGTTACGATGTTGGATTATGGGTTTGCCGCCATATTTACAGGACTGTGCCCAATACCGCTGTGATTCAACGCATGTTCTGGAGGCTGTGTTTGGATTTCTGTTTGTACAATCTGTACAAAATTGGTCGCCATACGGTTGTTCAGTTCAACTGCCACAGCACGTCATCACTTCGCCAGGAGGAACCGAACAACGGAATAATGTCTTTTTCACCTTTTCTTGGAAACAATAAGGGAAGCAGGTCGAAGGAGCTGACGAGAAGAAGCCGTATCGCATAGGGATGAGGAAGTAATGAGGAAAACTAGAATGAGGAAAACTTTACTTAATGTCTCCACAGCATACTATGTTTTTGTTAAAGTTAAAAAAGCAAGAGGTTGTGTATTGTATATTCATAGATGACTTAACAGTTAGGAGGGATAGTTGACTTTGTGGTTCAAGTTCTTGTTAGCAGATGATAAAGCTAGGGACACATTGCATGAATCAATTATATTTATTTTTTGTTTTCAATTACCATTTGCTTTGATTTGCAAATACCTTTACATGCCTTTGCTTTAAATGTTTTTGAATCATGTTTGATATAACTGCTTATAAAATACATTAGTGACTTCTCTGTTATGTACCCATTGCATCCGCAAAGACCCTTTAAGTACACATAAATGGGCAAAGATATTAAACTATTTAAATAAACTACCAAATACCTCATTTTACACGTGTCATCAACATTAAATGATGACAATAAGGCACAGTTGTATTTAACAAGTTACCACATCTTGTGGCATTATAAAGTAATGTACATTGTTTTTCTTGCACAAGTTATGCTCAACATATAGACTGAAATAGCAAGTTAACATTAACTATGAGAGCTACTTTCAGGTAAAATAGTCTAAATTATGTACAATAGTAATGTTAATCAGAACTTAGCATAGGCTTCGAACACCAAACTAAATCAGATGCATCAACGTTGTTTATCGTGATAAGTTGTCCAAATTACGTCTTCTTTTGGCAGTGGCATTTAGTCTACCCGTAGGGTCCTCTCCTTAACATCTCCATTTCTTCCGTCTCTTCAAATTTGCCTGTTTTAGCCAAACACCAACTATTATCCGAAGGTAAACAAAGATCGTGCTGTAAAAAGATGCGCCCATGTCCCATAATGACACGGCGTGACTACCCTTTATATTCCTATGGCGTCCATCTTCAAAAGGATCATTTTTTGTTCAGCAGAGAAAACAAATCTATTGACACGTTGCCACAATTTGAGGGTGTGTAAATGGCAGTTTTAATTTTTTCGGGGTGAACTATCCCCTAGATTTGTTAGCCTAGTTTCAAGGATGAAGCTAGGCTTGAATCATCCTGCCCAGGCCACTAATACTTTGTCAGGTGCTTTGTTCAATTTAGTTCAGACTAAAAGTAGCTCTCCAAATTGAATTGGATTTCTAAATTGTACTTTAAAATAACTGTCATTAGTTATTAGCATCACAGTAGCGAGAATGAGTCTTTATTTTTTCCGCCATTTTTAAAATAGCAGTTCTTTTTATCACCGCATGATGGCAATAGCGAGCAACAGTAATATTGGACTGACGTTGAGTTTGTGTTTGGTCTTGTATCGTTGTAAGTCATTTGTTTGATCATTTTTAATCAAACAGTTTTTATTTATGTATTGTTTGATGTGATTGCGTTTGAGAGCTGTGTGCCTGTTGAAGATATACCCAAATCTTGGAAAACGTGTCCCTGTTTTGTTGACTGAAACGAAGAGTTCCTGACGTGAGTATAAAATAATTTTACACAATGACATCCTGTAAACTTAAAATGTTTAAATTATTCTTTGTCTATGGCTCCAGAGTACGCAATGACATACTTTGTAATTTCAGAATTTACCTTAGTTTTTCCATTCAAAATCTTGTTTGTTGCCCAACAACATGTTTGTTTTCTAACATAGTTAAATCTCAGGCAAATGTTATTAAAAACTTAACCCAAAGCTTAACTGTGTCATGTTTGATACATGGGTTTCTGATGACTTTAAATGATAAGGATTATATATCAAGATTTTTTTCAGAAAAACGTGTTTATAGGCTATACAAATCTTCTATACCTTCTCCCCTCTGGTTGACACTTCATACTTTTTTAGTAAGTAAAATGTATTTTTGCTTTGTAATCTTAAATTATTTTTATAAAGTAAATGTTTTAATATTCTGATATACTGTTATTACGAACTTTACATTACAAGCTAACAGAATTTCATCTTACTTTTTGACATATTATATATCTGCACAGAGGATGGGCCTCTGAATATTTGTATTTTTTTTGCTCCATATTCTTGAACCAAACATACTATATGCTCCATATTTTGAACCAAACATACTATATGGTTCGTACAAACAAACATACAAACATAAAATATGCCATTTTATTATGGCAAATTTTTTTATAGATTTTTAGCTTTTAGATTTTGTCTAAAGGTTTCAAAAACGAAACACAGGATTATTCTGGCCATTATTTCATATGTCAGGCTTTACAAGATTAAAGCTCTATTAAATCAGAATTGGATTTGTGTGCATTTAGTCCGTATCTAATATATCTATTTAAAAATTTAAGTCTGTTTAGTTGGCGTGTCCACTTTTCTGTATATTACAATGCTTTCCACAGTGCGATTGTCCCTCCCCATAATTCCACCTGCCATCTAGTAATGACAAGTAGCAAATTGAAGCTTTATTCTTTTGTTAACAGTAGCACAACACAAACAGAAATGTATTATTTTTATGGATGATGTTTAAAGCTAGCTGAAATTAGGTTTAGAAGTAATTTCTCATAAGGTCTGCAAGTGTCAGTATTAGGTATGTGCTTTGGAGTATGTGAAGGTCCTTGGGGTTTCCCAGATCCCAAACGTAAGGATTACCACTTTATCATTGCAGGTCATCAGAACTTCAACATTTGAAATGAAATGCAGTGTAGTGAGAGAAAGGCGCTTCTGTCTGTGTGACGGCTGTTCAATCGATGAAGTTGGCAATCTTATAAATGTGACCTTTTCCAGCAGAGCTGCCGCACTTCAATCTCATGTCCTGAGGGAATGTGTCTCTCGGTGTTTCTTCGACCCTCGCTGCTGATTACGGTAACCTATGGTGTCATGGCCACAAAGCTGTCTTGCATGTGAAATATAGAGCGTTATACGGACACTGCAGTGAATCATATCTTAAATATACGATTAAACCCCAGCTCTCAATTGCAGTGGTCTGCCACTTTGTATGTGGTGTAGAGATTTATATTTCTTGGATTTAACCTCAGTAGTTTTGGCTTGATGAAGCAATTAAAGGGATAGTTCACTTTGAAATTAATTTTTTGGTATGTTTTAGCTGACCTCAAGGGCATCCAAGATGTAGGTGTCTTTGTTTCCGCAGTAGTTTTCAATTTTGATATTTTCAGGTTCAAACCGTTCTTGTCTGTCAGTCATATAATGGAGGTCTATGGTCACCACCTCAAAGAGCATGCACAGAGAAGTCCAAATTAAACATGATTTAATGACTCGTAAATGTAAGGACACATTGATGGCCTAAGCCAGTTTGTGTGAGAAAATCGAACAGTATTTATATTGTTTCATCTCTTGTAACCACAGCCACATCCAAGTCATCTGAGGGCGCGGGTGCTTCGGTCTGATTCATTACCAAAATTCAACGTTGTCTGTTAAAATATCTGAAATAGTCTTCCATGTCCTGTAGAAATATGTTTAGATCCTCACAGTGAAAGGTAACGCTTCTGAAATCTCTGTGTAAACAATCAGTGATGTACATGCGTGAAAGATCACTTTTGGTGCTTTCTGGCGCTTGCGCAGATCGAAGCGCCCTCGCCCTCAGATCACTTGGACGTGACTGTGGTTACAAAGAGGTAAAAACATTATAAATACTGTTCGTTTTCTCACACAAACCGCTCGTTTTCATGTCTTAGGCCATCAATGTGTACTTACATTTATGAGTCATTAAATCATGTTTAATTTGGACTTCTCTGTGCATGTTCTTTGAGGTGGTGACCATAGACCTCCATTATATGTCCTGACAGACAAGAACGGTTTGACCTAAAAATATCAAAATTGAAACTACTTCTGAAAACAAAGTACACCTACATCTTGGATGCCTTTGAGGTAAGCTAAAACATACCAAAAATTCAATTCAAAGTGAACTATGCCTTTAAAGAAACAGGCAGAACAACACTGTACCAGATTTGGCAATCAAGAGCTGAATGCAAAGAGAAAACATGCTTCAAATATGTAATGAGCTCTGTTGGGTTCTGGCCAGTTCATAGATTGTTCTATTTGTGGACGGCAGTTGTTTGTGTCCATCAAACGTAATGGAAAGTAAAAGGGATAATTCACCAAAAAATTTAAATTCTGTCATCATTTACTCACCCTTTAAGTTGTTCCAAATCTGTACGAGTTTCTTTCTTCTGCTGAACACAAAGAAAAGATATTTATTTCCGTACTATGGAAGGCAACGGTGTATATATTTTAAATATTAGCAGAACAAAGAAATTTATACAGGTTTGGAACTACTTGAGGGTGAGTAAATGATGGCTGAATTTTATTTGTCTTTGTTTCATTTGTTTTCCATGCCTCTTCTCCTGGAGTCGACATAGTGAGCCGTTTACCTGAGCGATTTGGTGTTTGCATTGTGTAGCTCTGTTGTGTCTGATGATCCTTTGGCTCCTGTTCACCTCCCACTGGAGTGAGTGGGTTCTACGTCCAAAGGGAGGGTGCAGGTCATCCCTTCAAGAAACATCAAACCGAGATGTAATTGTGGCCGCCCTTCCAGCATCTTTGATGTCTGGAACCAAGGCATGACCAAAGTCTGCTGTGAAATTATAGAGCGGAGTAGACATGGAATATTAATGCTCATGCAAGAAGAGGATGATGGGCGAAGTTTATTAAAACATGTCCAGGTCTTATTCCATCTCATATGGAAAATACGAATTTTGATCACTCAAAATTTATGCGATAAGTAAGATAAAAAAACAAACAAACACTTTTATCAAGCAAGGATGCATTGAATTGATCAAATGTGACAGTAAAAACATATATAATGTTACTTAAGATTATATTTCAAATAAATGCTGTTCTTTTGAACTTTCTATTAATCAAAAAATCCTGAAAAAAGTGTACACAAAAATATTAAACAGCAATTTTTTTTTTTTATAGAGGGAATGCATACACGTGACTTTTCCCGCCGGAACAACCCTCTCAGCCTACCGAGTGGCAAAAGATCTGCTGCGTGACTGGATTTAATAGGGGAAACTGCGAAAATTGCATTATGCATTGCATTATGGGATTGAAAGCGCTGAGAGCGACCGAAGCGTCAAAAAGGTTGACCAGTTCTTGACTTTATGCAATTATCAAGCGAAAAATGCTGTCGCAGCCAATTGATGTGCGGTTCGGGATGTGACGTCTGTTTTGAGATTTTAAAAATATGCAAATTATGCTGGAGTTTATGCTGGATAGTTCTTAAATAATTTTGTTTACAAATTAGACACTTTGCAGTTGCTATATAGGCTATGTTATATAATTTTCGATGTGTTCATTTTGATTATATTGGCTGGGTTTATAAAAGTTTATAAAATTGAGGGATATCTTTGCTTGGGGCATTTGTAAACAAAGCTTGTCTATTTCCGAATGTAATCGCGTGCATCTCTGATGATTATACTGTGTGTATATGTTGAAAAAAAAACAGATTAAACACACTCGCAACAGACACACCCCAAAGCGGTGACGTTATAACGTTGCCAGCAGCACTGAGCGGAGTTTTGCCGCTGTAGTGGACACGCAAAATATTTTGATATTTTTAGGTCAAACCGTTCTTGTCTGTCAGTCATATAATGCAGGTCTATGGTCACCACCTCAAAGAGCATGCACAGAGAAGTCCAAATTAAACATGATTTAATGACTCGCAAATGTAAGGACACATTGATGGCCTAAGACACGAAATGAGCGGTTTGTGAGAGAAAACAAACAGTATTTATATATAACTCAACCAAGAATGGTGACACAAAATAAAACGCTTGTGCTTTCTAAGCATGTAAATTGGATAAATATAATGTATAGCCGAATACCACAGCAAGGGCTTGGGAGCACTTTGACTCGGCGCATTTGCTGTGGTATTTCGCCATACATTATAGTTATAAATTTTACACGCTTAGAAAAGCGCAACATTTTATTTTGTGTCACCATTTGGTCGAGTTACACTACCTGTGTAACTATATTTTAATAGGGAAACGTGGAGGTGTTTGGTCGCTTCTCTGCTTGGATTCTAATGAATGAGCTGGGCTAAGCTAAGTGCTAACAAAGTTTCGCCGCAAGACAGAACGCTTTTGTGCACGGAGACGAGAGAGGTATGTATCAACTCGTCTTAGTAAGGGGAATAACATAGTTTAAAAAGTAACTAAACACTAAACCACCTTTTTTAGTTAATGATCTGTAAGAATGGATCTTTATTAATACCATTCATTGATTCGAGTAACTTTTTTGACATTTGTGTATAAAGTGTTTTATTTCTACAATATATGGTGTAAAAATGTCTTAGTGCTGCCCTCTTCAGGTTGAACGGTGGCTACTACAGTTGAATTTTCCTATTGGATGTTCCGCACTTCGTGACGTACACAGATTTCAGCTCACCACGCGAGCTACGCCCTTGGCAGTATAAAAACCAGCTTGTTTCGTCAAAACCACTGTGGCGAGTCAGGAGTTGGAATTGCGAGTATTGAAAACGATCAGAATAGAGTGTTTTAGCATCTATTTCGTCCCCTCTATCTCCGCTGGGGTCTGCCCACTTTTTCAGCATTTTTCAAATATTGCCAGTGGGTGGAGTCAGGCTCTGACCAGGGGTTTAGTTACCCTTTAATATGAAAAAAAAGGTGGAGTATCTGTTTAATAAGTCTTTTGTCAGTGCTATGGAAAAATATGAGAAAGAATAAGGATTCTGATCTTTTCATTCAGATTAGCTTGTTTTATTCACCCAATATTGATAGTTTGACAGCAGCGTTCCAAGTAGGGTCATTAAACAAGCAGACGAGACGCACTCTTCCCTAGTCGGAAATTATGGTATTGAATCTAGAGCCCTGCAGTGTAACTAATACTGTACACATTTGTCCCATTGTTCACCCAATGATGGCATTGAATTCCAAACATATGATGGAGAACACTTAAACACAGAACAGTAAAGTTGTGTCTTCAGACCTGCTCTCCAACCCTGTATCAAAGGACAGAATATGATTTACCTTGAAAGGATGCTTGAGCATCACTCACACTCAGAGTCCTGTTGCACTCAGAGAGTTGCTCATTTAAGTCTAGCTAGTCTAATCAGATGCTACAGTGACATCTTCAGCTGAAGTGGCGAGGCGTGGATCAGCTTGTCTTTGATAACCTGTCATTCTATCTTTTGAATGGCTAAATGGGTTTTAATGATATGCTTTATGGAGTCCAAGCAGACATATCAAAGAATGCCTCTTTAACAAATGATTAATCACAGCAGCCCAAGCCATCTGCATGGAATAATTATAATTATCATATTAGCCCTAGATATCCCTTGATTGATGAGGCCTAGCTGTCTGCATTTACAATATTCAATTATTAATAGTGAATCATGAAGCTCAGTCACGAGTGAAGACCGATCGAGGCAAAACATGCAGGAGAAGTGCATTAAGATGCTTCGCCTTCCTCTTCATCATCCTCTCTCCAAGCTTCTAGCTAAACAAATGGCCTAAACACAGTAATGGACAAAAGAGCAATTACGCTTGGAGCACTAAATTATTTGATTGAGTTGTAATCCTCTTTGTGGACTATATCTATGGCCTTGAGTATCTATGTTGCCTTGCAGTTCCAAAAGTAAAAATCCCATTCATTTTCTCCATAGAGTTCAGAAAGACAGGATTTCATCACAAAGTCCTTCATTTGTGATCCGAATTTGAACGAAGGTCTTACAGGTTTGGAACGACATGAGGGTGAGTAATTAATGATTGTTTTAATTTCTTGGTTTTTATTTTCTGTGTTTTCATCTATCTACCTATCTTACCTACCTATCTATCTATTGCTATCTATCTATCTATCTATTCTATCTATTTATTTATTTATCTATTATCTATCTATTTATCTATCTATCTATCTATCTATCTATTTATCTATTTATCTATTCTATTTATTTATTTATCTATCTATCTATCTATTTATCTATTCTATCTATCTATCTATCTATCTATCTATTTATCTATCTATCTATCTATCTTATCTATTTATCTATTAAATGGAATTGAATTGAATCTATCTATCGAATGAAATGGAATGCAATGGAATTGAATGGAATGAAATTGAATTGAATTGAATGGAATTGAATGAAATGGAATGGAATTGAATGGAATGGAATGGAATCGAATGAAATTGAATGGAATTGAATGGAATGGAATTGCATTGAATTGAATAGAATTGAATTGAGAATATCTATCTATCTATCTATCTATCATTATTTATCTATCTGATCTATCTATCTATCTATCTATCTATTGATCTATCTATCTATCTATCTATCTATCTATCTTGATTCTATCTATCTATCTATCTTAAATTACATTAAACTGACTTAGTTGAATGACTTTCAACTTGAATTGAGTTGAGTTGAATGCAACAGTCTTTTGCTAAAACGTGTAGAGTGTCTCCTCTATAGAAGTATATGCCCTGTCTTTTAGAGCTTCTGAAAAAGTACATTCAATTAAATGAAAGCTTGATTCAATCCACTAGATACCTGAATATTGCCTTATAGAGAATGTGAAGCAGTCGATAGCGTCTTCATCGAGGGCACTGCCAGACATCTTGTCAGAGCACACAGCATACGTTGATGATATTGAACCCAAAAGATTTAATTTCACTCCCCGTTGAACAGAACCTTTTAGGGCACTGCTCAGACTTGGCAGGGTGTTCTTATTGCCTGATCAGCTTGCTGTAATTGTTTAAGAAATAGCACCCGTTTGGGTATTTAAGAATGGATTATATGGATTAAATGGAAAACATGCTCATAAACTTTGATTAACAGTGAAAACGTCCATGTCGTTGCAATGTTTCAGCTGCTCAGTTTTGCTCATTCAGAGGGTTTCAGAGGCGCTTTCAAGATGGTAACAAATGGATACTACTGCTTTAGGCTGATGAAAACATGCACAAACATGCATATTCAGTTAAATAACATGGGGTAGAAGTGGATTTTATTAATCAGAATTTGATTATATTGTGAGAAGTGGGCTATGATATCTCTGTTCAGAATAAAAAAATAACAAGTACTATTATTACTTTAGGATATTGTAATGGTATCTGATTTCATTGAGCAAAGCAGAGATGCAAACATTTCCTTCAGAACATCATAAAGCAATGACAAGTACACAGTAATGTTTCTTTAATTGCAATCTAATATTAGCAGTGTAAGGCTATACATTTAAGCTTCGTAGACTCATACAGACAAGCAGTAGCTTTATTTTATGCACAAATCTTTTAACAGATAAACCAATGAAATGCATCTTATGTACATAAATCAGAATTGTTTAAATAGTGAGTGTGATCTATGAGGCTCTGTGGTGCTTAATAACATTATACTCAGTTTAAGAGCTTTAACAGTAGCTGGTGGTGGGAGATGAGGATGAAGAATGACTAGCTTTACATAATATTTTCTCTCTATGATGCAACAGGAAGTTGGAACGAGACAAAGTATCTAAGAACTCATCTTTTTTAGCCTTTAGGCTACATCTTTTAAAACCATGATTTTTGTTGCAATTGCAATATTTGGTTGCTAGTTATATTAGATCAAGGCGAGGGCTTGGAGCCAGAAGGACGTAAGTGGCTTTTAACAAACTTTACAGGAGAGACAAAACAAAATTTTGACCACGCTACAATCACCTGTATTATTAACCTTAAACCACAAACATTGCAACCACAGGCATACTTACATGAAATGAGTATTTAAGTAAAAAATGTATGGCATATCAACACAATGAACATATTCTAAAATATTTTCAAAAAAACAAAAAGTCAAATAAGTCAGATTCACCTTTTTGTTGCTTTATTCAATACAGTTTGATCTCAGTATTTTGGCACCATTGGATAGAGCTCATCAAGACCTTTATTTTGATATAAAGAACTCATATTCGCCCAAAATGCCACTTACGCCCCTCTCCGCTCCAAGCCCTCGAAGGGGACGTTCTCATTTTAGAGAGCATTTGATTGGACAAACAATTTAAATATACCCCTGTGGACAACATGAATCAAAGTTTTTGTCTTTTACAAATGTGTACCAGCTAAAAGTTACATCAACTTACTGCATATACCTCAAAGCTAACAGACATGGACCACTTCAGTCTCATATAAGTCCTCTTATGATGCATGTTCTTGGTATTATGGTCCCTTAAATTTTTATTTTATTCAACTTCAACTATCTGCTGGGAAAATCAATACCACACAAATCAGATATGTAAAAAAACAGTTCTAACCAGTGTTGTGTTTCTGTCTGTTTTAACAGTCTAAATAGAGAGAGTGACTCTAAACATGTGTCCATTAAGAGGGCCGCGATATTACGCTAGATGCAAGCGCATGCAGCTGCAGAGCAGTTCAAAGGTGGAACATCGCTGCTCTTTTGTTCTTCTGCAGGCATCAAAGCAGCTCTAACACCTGCCCAACAAAGCAAGAGCCTCTACAATTTTGCGCTAAAAAAAGCATGTAAAGCGAGCGCAAGCCACAGCAAACAGCATCATGATCTTACACACAGATGTACAACAACCACTGTGTGAGCAAACGTGTAGGACTAGAACACACTTGAATGTAGATTTTGATAACACTGAACTTATTAACTCTATATGAAAATGCTATTATCATTTCAATGCACATCTTTACAAATATTACAGATACTATAATCAGACGCCACAAAACAAAAGCTAGGTTTTAAAGCTATAAAATCAAAAACTTTGAAATCTTAAAATAATAATAAAAATAATCTTCTAATAAAGTGTGTTTTTGTTTACTCAACAACATTCATTTAACCCAAAAACCGTATTCTGGACAAATGTGGGCAAAATAGTTTTGATCTATTTTTAAAAAATACTTCCCTTGATCTGAGCGGTACAAGACTTGGCTTCTTTTCGTAAGTTTGCCTCCTGAACGCACACATTTTTTTTGACTCAATTCTACAATGTTAAGTGGTGAAAAAAACCAAAAAACTCCTTAATCTTGTATTTGGGTCATAAATGGGCACCCATAAATGAATGGGAAAAACTGTAATTTAAAATCTAAAATAAGCCAAAATAAAACACCAAGTGACAGCAAAGTCACTTCATCTTTAGGTTTTAGCTCTAAGAACTTATTGGAATGATATTTTAATGTAGTTAAAAAAAAACCATACAAATAAGCATAATTAACATGGAAAATATGATACTTTTTGAAGTAAATAAATTAAAAAAATACCCCCAAAATAAAAAAAACACCATAAATAGCTAGACAAAACTTTATCGAAGACAGTGATATAACATTTATAATAAATAAAAATTAGGATTACTGTGTCCTCTAAAATAAGTCCTCTGTGCCCACAATTACAGGATTAAGGGCTATAAAGTGAATACGGTTTGAGGGCTACCTGCTGATATTAACATATTTCTTTATCTATCTTTTCACTATTCTTTAATACCTTTCTTTAATTTGTGTTTATTGTCCTAATAGTTAGAGAGTCAGACTTGTAAATTGAAAGTTGCGAGTTTAATTCTCAATACTGGCTGGAAAATGCAGGTAAGGCAGTGAATGAACAGCGCTCTCTTCCACTCTCAATACCGCAACTGTATGTCCACATTTTACAGTGTGTCTGTGTGTGTGTTCACTACTCACTGCTCCTGATGTGTGTGCACTAACTTGGATGGGTTAAATGCAGAGTATGGGTTGCCATATTTGGCCTTCATGTCACTTTCACTTTAAGATGCATTGCTTCTGCATATTCATTGCCTATGCATATTCGGTAACGCTTCCTTTTACAGTACAGTACTTACAGTGTACTTACCTAGAAAGTACTGGCTAAGATAAAATAAGTACATGGAACAGGAGTAGGTTTAGGGGTAGGTTCAGGGTTAGTACTAGTTATTACCCAGTAATTGCAGTTACTAAAATAAGTACATAGTATTTACATCGGTAACTGGACTGTAAAAGGAAGCGTTACCGCATATTCTTCGGTTACACTTTATTTTCGATAGTCACTTTAGACGCTCTAATTATACGTAACTTTTCAACTACATGTCGAGTAACTCTCATTAGAGTATATTATATTAGACTGTTAGGTTATGGTTTAGGTATTAGGCTTTGGGTTAGGAGAATAATTTTACTTGTAGTCGCCAAGTTACTTGTAGTCAGTTGAATGTCTGTTGGGACCAACAAAATAAAGTGTTAGCAGATGTTAGAGCTGACAGTCTACTAATACTCTAATGAGAGTTAGTCGACATGTAGTTGAAAAGTTACTTATAGTAGAATGTCTAAAGTGGGCTATCGAAATAAAGTGTTACCTATTCTTCATATTCATGCAAATTCCTCAGTTGTAAGTCACTTTAGATAAAAGCTTCTGCTAAATGTGTAAATGTAATTATAAAACGGTTATTTCGAATCCTTGATTCTGATTGGTCAAGAGCTGTGCTTTATTCATCGATAAAACACGGCTACGACCGCTTCACCCAACGGTTCTATTGATCGCTTAGCAACACAGCGGTTCTATGTTGTTTTTATTTGAGCTTTCATGCAGTTTACACATTGGAACGTTGTTGCTGTTCACGTTCATGGACTATTTTTTTCCAGCGGAAGGTAGGCTTTTAGTGATTTTACTTCAAGAATGTTGCACTAATATTGTTTTTTACTTAAATATTGTGTGGCAACTGTTTTATAAAAGCAATAAGATACTTCGAGGCAAGTGTTGTTTTGCTTCGTGTCGTGCCTAACAACGCCCTTTAGCCGTTACTTATTCACGATACAGCACAGCCTCTCGTACCTTATTGCTTACATATAACATTCTAATAATAAACTCTGGATTTAACAGAGGGTTATAGTGATATAATTAGAAGTAACTATATTAGTAGTTTTCCTCTCTCCTTGTGCTATATTTATAATGACCCTCTGCATTCCAGACAAATCCTTTACATTGTCGCCTCCGTAGTCCAGTATATGCAACGACAGGTGCAAACCCTTCCACGTCGTCATGCTGGCTATCGAATCATCAACGGACAGCAGTAATGAAAGACAGATCGTTGCCAAGGGCATCAGCTGGTCAAGTTTTCCTAAACAAACCTGCTGGGTCTTGGACTCCTATAGTAAATGGCAACTGGGTAAGTTGTTTGGAGAACTCTTACGGGGTTGATTTCTATCCAGCAGCCTTGAGTAGTAAAACATGATGATGGATGTTTTCACACATTATCCTTCTGTCCACAAACCTAAAAACCTGTAGCTCACATCATGACATTCCATGGAACGTAAATCTCTGCCCTTCTCCTCACAGGATTGGTACTATAACCCCGAAAGTATTTCTTGCATTACTTTCTAAGCTAGATTGTTACTAGAATAGAAGCTGGAGGACTCAGAGACAGTCTTTGAGGCACTTCGTGAAGAACCATTGGACGTGAGATCTATGGATCTCCTTGTGTTCTCCTGAAGGTCTACCTCTCCATTCGGCATGACTGTGGATACTGTGGTCTCCATTCGGCTGGCACGGTAAATGCTGGCTTGCGTCTGAAGATAGCGAGTCGACTTGAGCTCCAGACCTTCGTAGGAGCCTCGAGGGACACAAGGACACCAGAAGAACGCCTGTTGGAATCCAGCTCTGAAACCTGCACAGATAGATTAGTATTGCATGATTTGCTGTTAAACCTGAACCTGTTTTCCACTGAACCAACTCTCACCTGTCATTGAGAAGACAGTAGATGATGGGATTGTACATGGTGGAGCTCATGGCAAGCCACATTATTCCTAAGTACACCTGCTGGCATGTAGGGTTCCTCAAATAAGTGAGGAAGGAACTGGTGCAACAGGAAGTAGACATGGTAGGGCAGCCAACAGATGGCGAAGGTGCACACAACGACGATCATCATCTTCACCACCTACGCAAGTTAAAATGAAAGGAGCTAAATTAAGTTAAAAACCTAGTCATGTTCCTGTTAAACAGACCAGCAAAGTTGGTCACCAGCTTATGCTGGTCCATAAGAATGGGATCTAGAGACAGGCACACACTGTACGATTTAAAACTGTTGCCTGTCAGGATCTCTGTTGTCATTCATGTCAGACTGTACAACAGTCAAAATGCATTAAAAACGGATGCACGCAGGATTTAAATGGTGGCTTGCAAACGAAAACAGTTTCTAGCTTTAAAGCTGCAATACCTAAGATTGTATGCCGCTAGAGGGCGCAACATTCAAAACAACAACATCTTTGCTTGATGAAGACTTGGAGGAGATACTGGAGTTGTCCTAGACGTGGCATGGCTCTTCTCGTCCGGTGTGCGACCCCCTTTACAGCCAACAGTTCACATTCCGAGAATAATTGAAAAGAATAATTGTGCTCCATTCCATAACAAATGCGCGAAACAAGCTGACGTTTGTTGCTTGATAGACGCTAACGCACAACTACAACTTCCGCATTTGTCCAGGACTACACGTAGTACGAGCGGAAACCGAGGTAACGCGGATATGATGCGATTGACTGGCGACTCCCAGCTCACCCCTGCTCACACGCCCCGTTTCCTTGGTTAAAATCTCAATTTTCTCGCGATTTAAACATTGTTTGAAACATTTGGAATTTTGTAAGTTATCATCTTAACTAAATATATAACACTGGCCTTGTGATTTTGGGATATTTTAATGCAAAAATCTTAGGTATTCCACCTTTAAAGGGATAGGTCACTTTGAAATTAATTTTTGGCATGTTTTAGCTTACCTCAAGGACATCCAAGATGTAGGTGTCTGTTTCCGCAGTAGTTTCAATTTTGATATTTTTAGGTCAAACCGTTCTTGTCTGTCAGTCATATAATGGAGGTCTATGGTCACCACCTCAAAGAACATGCACAGAGAAGTCCAAATTAAACATGATTTAATGACTCGTAAATGTAAGTACACATTGATGGCCTAAGACACGAAACGAGCGGTGAGAAAACGAACCGTATTTATATTGTTTTTACCTCTTGTAACCACAGCCACGTCCAAGTTATCTGAAGGCGCGGGCGAAAAGTGAGCAAAATATTGTAGAAAAGACGGATAATTAAAATGGTACTAGTTTGCACTTATCCCGGATGTTTAAACCATTGCAAAAGAAAACAATTACGTATGCTCGCGCAAACTCTTCTTCACTTCCGAAGAGATCACTTCCTGCGCTTGCGCATACCAAAACACCCGCGTCTTCAGATCACTTGGATGTTGCTGTGGTTACAAGAGGTAAAACAATATAAATACTGTTCGTTTTCTCAAACAAACCGCTCGTTTCGTGTCTTAGGCCATAAATGTGTACTTACATTTACGAGTCATTAAATCATGTTTAATTTGGACTTCTCTGTGCATGCTCTTTGAGGTGGTGACCATAGACCTCCATTGACCGACAAGAATGGTTATCCTAGGAGAACTCGCACTGCAGGACTGTGTGTCAAATCTTCTGCCAGAATTTTGTCTGAGGTAAAATTTGATTGCAACGGTCATTATTCAGCTGTCTGCAAACTAGCGAACAAAGACTTCAGATTTTGGCCTAGGAACAGAGGAATCTTTTTAGGATTCTCAACATGTCTCAGACGGACAAATTCATACAGTGTGAACCCGGCCTAACTAGATATTCCCTCAACAAGCTTCATCAGATTATCTTTGCAGGGTTACTATCCATTCAAGCTGGTCTTTTCAGCCATGCAATTGACATTTAAGCTTTTGTGTCACTCTGCAGATGATGACCTTCCGTTTGGCAGTCATCTGCTGTCGATAGCGGTCTGAAGAGTCTCCAGGAATCTCACTAGCCCAGAGACTGCGTCCCACCACCAGGTAAGCACAACCCATGATGAGCAAAGGCAGAAAGTAAATAAGCACAACCACGCAGACGTAATACCTGTGAGAGAGAAAGAGACAGGTGGGGAATTAGTATAGAAGAGCCAGCCAACGAACAAGAACAAGACATGAAACCCAAGATGAAAATAGATAGAGTGCACATTTTTTTACACAAAAGGATGCCACACACCAACAACTCCGAGTCCCACATGTTTTCTCACATTAGCTCCCACTTAAAAATAACCGCTGGAAAACTTTTGAATCATGAACTGTGAATGCTCTCAGGATTCAGGCGCTTGCGGCAGTGCCTCTCTTCTTTGGAGCGCTGTACAATTCCAACGTGCTAATTGGGCTTATCTAGAAAGACACTCGTCTCACAGGAGAGGCATAGAGGGAAAATAAACACAGGCCTTTCACGCATTAACCAAAACATTCTGCATTTCCTGTCCTGTAACTTAAGACAGTCCAAAAAAAAGCAATGTGAATGCCTTCTTCTCTTGTTGTTGTGATTGAACGTGTTTTGTATGGCAAGCCGTTTTAACTTTTAATCATTCGCAGGATATGAATTCTTGATATCAACAATGCCATTTTTTGATATCAAGAATTTAATTGTTGATATCAAGAATTAAATTGCTGACATGGCATTGTTGATATCAAGAATTCATATCCTGCGAATGATTAAAAGTTAAAATGGTTTTAAAAAGTTTTAGCTTTTATTCATTCTTGATTTCAAGAATTACATTTTTGATATCAAGAATTCAATTGTTGATATCAAGAATTGATTTTTTACTAGTAGAAATATCATTTTTGATAGCAATAATTACATTGTTACTTGTAAAAATGTGAATTCCTGATATCAATAATTAAATTGTCACTAGTTGAAATGTCTATTCTTGATATCAACAATTCAGTTGTTACTAGTAAAAATTACCATTTCTGATATCTGAAAATGTATTTCTGATATCAATATTATTTCAAATATCTAAAATGGCTTTCTTACTAGTAACAATTACATTCATGATATCAGAAATTAAAATTGTCACTAGTAAAAATTGAATTATTGATATCAAAAATGAACATTGTTACTAGTAGCAATTCAATAGTGCATATCAAGAATAGACATTTCAACTAGTAACAATTGAATTCTTGATATCAAAAATAAAGGTTTTTAATAGTAATAATCGTATTTCTGATATGTGAAATTGGAATTTCAACTAGTATGAAATCAATTCTTGATATCAACAATTGGTTTTGAATTGCAGCCTATGGTGACATTTCCCTAGTGAAAATACAATTGTTGATATCAAAAAATGTAATTGTTGATATCAAGAATGTAATTGTTGATATCAAGAATTCATTTGCTGGAAATGAATAAAAGCTAAAACGGCTTGCCATAGTTTTTGCAGACATGCTACTTAGAATGAGCCAAATGAGTTGTGGGGCTTTAACACATTCCTTTTCAAGTTTCCATAACTATCTCAGTGGTGAGAGGTAATTAAATATTTTCCACTTGGTTAATTTCAATAACGCTTGTAACGTGGTAGGAAATAAGGAGACAATCATAACAACATGACGAGTGATTGCACGTAAACAACAATCATGCTGTGCACTATCCAAAATCCTGCAGTTTCCGATGGATATGTGAGTGCATAAAGAAAACATTAGGTAACTTTGAATCTACTCCCTTTCTGTCCCTCTCTAGCAATCCATCATCCTCTCTCTCTCACACACACACACACACACACTCAAAGATCTACCAACCAGTTAAAAAGAATTCATTGATCAGTGCTTCTTATCTTGTACATCTTGTTATCTTGTGATACCCAGAATTGGTTTCTCAGAGACTATACCTTTAAAGAATGTTTCGGGCAGACAAAAGCTTGAGATACTACCTCAAGAATTGATTCCTGCAAAGTAGGATTGGTGAAGTCTGACAGGTTATGTCACTTAAAGGAGGTAGAGGCGTTCACTGCTTTGGCGTGACAGGGAGAAGCCTGCTGGAAGATTGACTTTACGGGTGGGTGAACGACTAAGCTGTTATGGAAATAAGAGCATGCCGTCGACACCTGACACCTACAGAGCCGTTGCAGGAAACCGGCAGGATACTAGAGAATCGGATTGGAGTTGGTAGCAATTATAGTGAGCGTATGTGAAGATCTATCCAAACTCGTTCAGTAGCTGATAAATATGTATTAAGATGCAGGACAGGGCGTATTGCTACTTGGCCACAGTTTAAATATTTATGTCGTAAATCAGACCAAGCCACACACTTTGTACCAGTTTGACCGAATACTGCTGAGAGTGCACCCTATGGTGTCCATAATGTTGTTTTCGTTCTGCGTTGGCAGATTTCTCATTGCTATGTCATGGTTTTGCTAAAATAAGCAGTGCTGTCTTGGAAGCTTGTTGCCTTTGCTTAACACTCAAAAAATGATATGTTGGCTATAATTAACTTTTTTATGTCAACAGGTTCCACATAACTGGGTTATGTTAAACAAACATAATTTGTTCATGTAACTTCAACATTGTGGAATTAAGTACTTTTAAGCGATGAACACTGAAGCAGTGTTAAGGTTAATGAGATAATTAAGTGAACAATTGAGGGATGATTGATCATTATTGAAGACACCTGATGGTAACAAGCAGAATCACTGACTACGTTTACATGCAGCCAATTTTCAGGTTATGGTCGGGTTAAGGTCACTATTCGGGTTACTGAAACATTAGGTATAACCCGTTTACATGCATGAGCAGTAGGGGTGTAACGGTACATGTATTCGTATTGAACCGTTTCGGTTCGAGGCTTCCGGTTCAGGTACGCATACAAACCGAACGATTGCTTGGACCATTTTTGCTTGTTGCTTGGCAAGCGTAATGAAAGCAGAACGAAACTGCGCTACTCATTATGTGCTTCACGTAATCGTTTATCATTTCGGACCAGCAACATCTGCGCAGCGCGAGCCGAATCTCGATCAAGCAACACTGTTATCACACCGTGCTAAGATACGGTAAAGAAAACATTTGAATTCGCCACTGAGGTAATAACATCGCTGCGAAATCTAGTGAGATGCATTCACATTTCTCCGTTATTAACCATATATCACAATTAGATCAAACAGCGCTGTCATGGAAACCAGGAGAAACATTGTGCCGTGAATGAACTAGTAATACTTGACGTCCACAGACCAGCAACATTCACCATGGATTTAATATAGTAACACTAACTGGAACCAGTTTGGCTGGAATGGTGAAATGCTTTCAAGTAGTTCACACATCTTTTTCCAGCACTTCAAAATTCAAATAGTCTATTATAAATAAATATATATTTAAATGTTATTTTTAATGTGATGACCAAAACATTATTTGTTCATCCTTCAAAGATGACCCCCATTTATAAACCTGAAAGTTTCAAGATCTAGGAAAACTCACACTTATTTAAAAATATTTTTTCTTTAAACAAATAGGAAATTTCTCTGGCATTTCTTTCTTTTTGCTGTATCGAAAATGTACCGAACCGTGACTTTAAAACTCGAGGATACGTACCGAACCGTGATTTTTGTGTACCGGTTAGGGTTGTAACGTATA
Organism: Hybognathus amarus; assembly: GCA_030378365.1. Lineage (NCBI taxonomy): Eukaryota > Metazoa > Chordata > Actinopteri > Cypriniformes > Leuciscidae > Hybognathus > Hybognathus amarus. The sequence continues at coordinate 165,613 of JAQIUQ010001648.1, read as the reverse complement.
CCGGTATGGCGGTTTATCGTGAATATTGACATGTACGATTATCATATCGTGCACATTTACTTATTCGCGGTAAAAAAAAAAATTAAACCAGAATTCACCTGCACTGCCGCATGCAACTTCTTTCAGCTTGACTGCTTACACTCCATACCTGTACAGCGCTGAAAATGTCAGACAGAGGCTGCGAATCTCTATCTCCCGCCGAAAAAATAAATAAAATCTGCAGTATGGGAATATTTTGGATATTCGAAAAATGATCGTGGTGTTGTCCTTGAAGATGGATATCCAATTTGCAAGATATGTGGACGAAGAGTGGCTGCAAAGCAGGAAACACGTCGAACATGTTCTCCCATATTCAGGAACACCATCCCTCCGTGAAGATAAAGGTTATTCATAACTTTTATAACTTAAGGCCATATTATTTCTGTCATGCTGAGGGAATCCGGTCTGTCAAAAAGACGCACACCCGTCTTTCTGTGTTACGATACAGATATGCCACGTACAATGCGCGATTTAAAAGATAGATGGATGAATAAATCAAAATATAGCTGCAGTAGCCTAAATCAAATCGCGAATGTGCGTGCTCTGTGAATATACAGACGCAAAAAGTCTCGTGTGCAAGCCCCTTCTATATTCAGCGCGTCTCTGTATGAATGAGCAGCGCCGTTTCGTAGATCTAGTACACTCTCAAGTACGCATGACGCACATGGTTTTTAAAGCTGTCTCACCCACTATGTGAAGACGTGAACACATGAACATATACAGACAGAGAACACTTAATGTGCACTTTATAATTGTTTTTTAAAAGAATAATCATCAAATACACTGACTGAAACTCATAGGTGTTCAGTACAACCTGTAAAAAAAAGTTTGGTTTAGTCTATGACTAAAATAATGACTAAAATATATTACTATTGTGTATAATTTTTTGTCCATGTTTTAATTTAGTAAACCTCTCTTGTGTAGACAAACTAAAGTTGTTACATTTTATCTGATTGCATTTTCAAAAATACATTTTGCATTCAATCACAGAATCCAGACCAGTTATTTCAGACAACCCAGAATTTCTGAGGAAATAAATATACATTTCATAAAGACTCTATTAAAAAAAAAACTTGTTACAATAAACCATGTTCAACCAAAAAACATATCTTTTTTATAAATTTAAGGGCCATTGTAGCTGATGATGATTATAATAATGATAGTTTAATATCGTATACGTCGTGAAACCGTGATATTTTCTGAGACGATTATCATACCGTGAAAATCTCATACCGTTACAACCCTAGTTACACACCTAGTGAGCAGAGAGAGTTTATCCTGTATACATGGAATTGCAATATCCCGATGTAAACGGCGACGCGCAGTTCAGCGTCTGAGACGTACGGAACAACCTTAACGCCGCCTTCACACTTTCAGTTGAAATCAGCTCCAATGTGGCTGCAAAACGACCGGAAGTCATTCATTTCCTATGTAGATTCGTAGACCGCATGCGAATGGGTCCGAAACCGACCGAGTGCGGTTCAAAGAAAATCGTGTTCGTCGGTCATCCGGATGCGTTCAAGAATTTGAACTCTTGCGAAAGGCTACGGACGGTTCCTATCCGACAATTCCAGCGGAAGTTGAGCGTTGCTATGGTACTGATAAACAAACCTGAATTATTAACGTTTAATAAAATAAATAATGATTTTTTAACAAGAAGTTGTCATGTCATTTTTTTTCATGACTTTCTAACGTTATTAGGGGGGGCAGTTAAAGGGTTAGTTCACCAAAAATGAAAATTAAGTCATTAATTACTCACCCCCATGTTGTTCCAACCCCGTAAGACCTTCGTTCATCTTCGGAACACAAATAAAGATATTTTTGATTAAATCTGAGAGCTGGATCACTCCTCCATAGACTGCCTAAGGGACTGGCTCTTGACGGCCCATAAAGACATTAAAGAAAAAGTTTAAGTATTCCATGTGCCTACAGTGGCTGAATTATAAGTTTATCAAGCGACGAGACTACTTTTTGTGTGAAAAAAACATAAATAATGATTTTATTTGACTATTCCATTACTTCCTTATGGGCGCATGCGCGAGAACTGAGATGACGACGTTCTTCTTCGAACTACTTCTTGTTACCGGCTGCTCACCGCTTAGGAGTATTGCCGCCACCTACCGTTTAAGATGATGATCGCGCTCCGGCTATATCAGCACGTTATCTTATACAGTAGGGGGCAGTAATACTCCTAAGCGGTGAGCAGCCGGTAACAAGAAGTAGTCGAAGAAGAACGTCGTCATCTCAGGTCTCTGCATGCGCCCATAAGGAAGTAATGGAATAGTCGAATAAAGTCATTATTTATGTTTTTTTTGCACAAAAAGTAGTCTCGTCGCTTGATAAACTTATAATTCAGCCACTGTAGGCACATGGAATATTTAAACCTTTTCTTTAATGACTTTATGGGCCATCAAGAGCCAGTCCCTTAGGCAGTCTATGGAGGAGTGATCCAGCTCTCAGATTTAATCAAAAATATCTTCATTTGTGTTCTGAAGATGAACAGGGTTACGGGGTTTGGAACAACATGAGGGTGAGTGATTAATGACTTAATTTTCATTTTTGGGTGAACTAACCCTTTAATACAATTAAATTGTAGGCAGACATTAAACTAATGATCACCATATCACAGTTTTTAGTCGACCTGACATGTCAACGTCCTCAGCAACTTTCCACACGCAGCAGACTTCATATTAATGTGTCTAATATAACCATCATCAGAGAGATCATACAGAACTGACAGAATCAACCTTTCCCTCCACCAATTTTGTTCTACCCGCGTCCGACGCTTTTCACTGTGTAGTACAACGTCCGTTGGGAACGTATTGCGTATTACGGAGCTGATTTCAACTACCAGTGTGAAGGCGGCGTAAGATGCAATATGCGTAATTTCAGATTCTTCTTCCTGTATCCAAAGACAACAACAACAGCAGCAGCAGCGCGGATAATGAATAGTTCGGGCAGATAGCGATCGCCTTTCTTTACGCTTTGAGGCTAGTAACATTACTGACCTCGCTCCAAAACTATGCTGTGCTCGCCATGTTTACTTCCGGTATACTGCGCAGAGAAGCTTCTCTACTCAAAAGACCAAGATTCCTTGTGAATAGAACATGCGCAGAACACAAATCACTATGGGCATATGCCGATACGCGTTTACACGACCAAAAATTGGGGTTAGAAAGGGGTACCCCAAGTAAAATATCCGGTTTTTAAAATCCGGGATATGAGCATATTCAGGTTTTTGCCTGTGTTTACATGGCCGTTCAGAGACCGGGTTATTTCTAATATCCGGTTTTGAACAGGTTATTGGCTGCATGTAAACATAGTCACTGAAGGAGAAAACCGTAATTTGCAAGTCACCATTATGGGGATCAGTGTGTTTTAGTTGGGCTGTTCATCAACTTTAACACTGCTTCAGTGTACATTTAACACTCTGCTCAGAGCTTAATTGAGTCGCTTAAAATGACTTCAACATTTATGATGTTATGTTTGTTTAACTTAACCCAGTTATGAGGAACCTGTTAACATAAAAAAGTAAAAGGATTAGTTCACTTTTGAAAAAACTTTTGCTGATAATTTACTCACCCCCATGTCATCCAAGATGTCCATGTCTTTCTTTCCTCAGTCGAAAAGAAATTAAGGTTTTTGATGAAAACATTCCAGGATTTTTCTCCATATAATGGACTTCCATGGGAACCAGACGGTCTAAGCTCCAAAAGATCGTTAATAACAGTTTCAGATGCAGCTTCAAATGTCTTTAAACGACACCAGACGATGAATAAGGGTCTTATCATGTGAAAACGATGGGTTATTTCTAAACTTATTCCAAAAATGTAACTTTTCTAAGGACAAATGGTAGCCTAGCTCTATTCTGGAGGCGCGTTGTAACGTCACGTAATGCGTAATTACGTTCAAAAGGTCACGGGCGACGTAGCCGGAAGTACAGAATCAAAATCGTCCGACATCGTCATTTTACCTTTTAATTCCTTTTTTTTTTTTAAACGGCGTTCGAGTTAGTTTGCACGAATGATTACCTATGTGTTCAACTTACTGACTCTGTACTTCCGCCTACGTCGCCCGTGACCTTTTGAACGTAATTACGTATTACGTGACGTTACAAACGCGCCTCCAGAATAGAGCTAGGCTACCATTTGTCCTTAGAAAAGTTACATTTTTGGAATAAGTTTTGAAATAACCCATCGTTTCGCATGATAAGACCCTTATTCATCGTCTGTGTCGTTTAAAGACATTTGAAGCTGCATCTGAAACTGTTATTAACGATCTTTTTGAGCTTGGACCGTCTGGTTCCCATGGAAGTCCATTATATGGAGAAAAATCCTGGAACGTTTTCATCAAAAACCTTAATTTCTTTTCGACTAAAGAAAGAAAGACATGGACATCTTGGATGACATGGGGGTGAGTAAATTATCAGCAAAAGTTTTTTTCAAAAGTGAACTAATCCTTTAATTAAAGCCAACATATCATTTTTTTGAGTGAAGGATGCAAATGCGAGTATGCATTTTTGGGCAAGATTTGAATTGTCTTTATCTTATTCATGTTATTATTGCAATAGCAGGTGTTTCGAAGTGTGCGTTTGACTGTAGTTTCCAGACGTTTGTGTGGATTTTGACATTTTAACATGTTAATCTTCTGGTAGGGTGTCCAACAAACATGCATGTTAAAAACAAAGTTTATCTTACGTCTTTTGAAAATCCCACACGCTGTACTCTGGCCAGTTGATGTAGCACACGACACGTCCTGGCAGCTGAGCGGTGCTGGAAAAATAGTACTGGGGGAAAGCCAGAAGCAGCGCCAGGGCCCAGAGTCACCCCCACCACCAACTTGGTCTCAGCGGACGACAGGCGCTGCTGGAGTGGGTGGATGATAGCCATGTACCTGCAGGGAGGGGGTAACAAAAGGAAATGACCTGCTATTTATGCAAACTCAAAGGAGAATCAGCCACTCGAATTAACCCTAAATTATTTGCCTGGTCCTGCTGATATGATTTGGATAGTGGAAGAGATGACTAGTGGGTATACCGAGAACGTCACAATGATACATATCACTATACTTAACTCACTCAGTATACGAATATTATTGCGAATACTGCAAGACATGATAAAAGGCAACGATAAAACTTACTATTGATTAAAATGCTAAATTTGGTATTACATTGTGGGTGGTAATGAATTGGCTTGGACGTGCTGGAAACCCAATGCTCAGGACAATAGTGACACCAGAATAAAAATGAAAAGATTCTGAAGCTGAAAATACAGCTTAAAATTATTGTAGATGAATATGCTTGCACTCAAATGTATATATTTAAAATAATGTAGGCCACATTTTACTGGTAACATCAGACATTTGGCATCATCAAGACCCACAAATATTCCCCCATTGCATTTTAATGATTTATAATTTAATTGCAGTGAACTGTAAAAATTTTTTTTTTGAATTTTTTCTCTTGTCAAATCAACTTGAATAATTTATGTAGTTCAAATAACATAATATTTTGAGTTTCTGATGCTTGAATCAATCTCCTTCATTGTATTAACTCAATTTTTCCAGTTCAATGAACTTAAAATTTTAAGACAACCAAGTTACTTCATTTTTTAAGTTAAACAAACAATATTTTTTACAGTGTAGTACTGACACTTAAACTCTGTGAACTTGATTTTTTTCTCACACAGTAATTTTAATTTTGGTTATATTCCATGATACAAATTGGCACTATCCATGATACATATTGTTGCATTTTTGTATTGTGATATATTGTGACACTGATATATTGTTACACCACTACTTTTTAGTGGATTGGGTCTTTCCCCACAGCAATTATAGAAAGGATGCAGCTTCGTTTCTATGATCTTTGCTTTCTACGCAGGTTTAAATTTTCAGGTTTCAATTCCATCCCCCCAAATAAACGCACAGTGGTGGTGCTGTTGTACAGTTATGGTTACAAATTCTATTTCTATTTTTAAACGTTTACAAATGTAAGGAATTTAATGAATGTAATGAATGAAGTCTCCAGTCTTCAGTGTCACATGATCCTTCAGAGTTTTTGCTGCTTAACATTTTTTGTGGGAACAATGATGCAAAAATTTGGGATAAGATTAAATAAAAAGTAAAATTCATTTTTTTTCATCAAGGAAGCATTAAATTGATCAAAAGTGACTGAAGAAATTTGTAAAAAGATTTCTATTTAATAAATGCTTTAATAAATGTAATACATGCAAATAAATGGCATTTATTGATCATTTTATTAATCAAAGAATCCTGAAAAAATATAATATTTTAATAATAGGGCTGTCAAACAAATAATCATCGATTAATCGCATCCAAAATAAAAGTTTTTGTTTACATAATATATATGTGGGTACACTGTATATAATTATTTTATATATATAAATACACACACATGCTTGTTTATATTTAAGAAATATGTTCATGTTTATACAGTATATAGATTTATATATAATTTATATTATATAAACATATTTATAAATAATATTTTTTTTCTTAAATATACATGCATGTGTGTGTATTTATATATACAAAATAATTAAACACAGTGCACCCACATATATTATGTAAACACAAACTTTTATTTAGGATGCGATTAATCGTATGAATCATTTGACAGCCCTAGTTAATAATAATAAATGTTTCTTTAGGAGCAAATCAGCATATTAGATCATGTGACTGAAGACTGAAGTAATGCTGAAAATTCAGCTTTGAATCACAGGAATAAATGACAGTGTACAATATATTCAAATAAAAAAAACAGTTATTTTAACTTGTAATCAAAATTCTGCAATATTAATGTTTTTACTGTATTTTTGATTAAATAAATGCAGCCTTCGTGAGCATAAGAGACTTCTTTAAAAAAAAAAACATTACAAAATTGTAAGGTTTCCAAACTCTTGTTTAGCCACATCTAATGTAATTTTGATTCATCTGCCATTTCTAAAAACGATTTACTTCACCTTTCAGTCGTAAAAATATTCTATAAAGAAAAGACATGGAGCAAAGATAAAGGAGAACATGTCTTAGAGCCAGTTAATCCTTACAAAATACTGTGTCATATTCAGTTCACATTTATGTGTATAGCCATTTTCACAATACACAGTTTCAAAGCAGCTTTACAATAAAGTGGTCTGTCATCAGAGATGACTGTCCAATATGTATAGGCTATATTATGGAAATTCATGTACTACGGTATTTATATTGGCTTCCAAGTTTATTTCAAGAATACAATAGTATAGGCTATACAACAAAAACAAACATGGATAACACTTTATTTTAGTGTGTCCTTGTTACACATGTTGCATGCAGTAATAAATTATGCATAAATACAAACCCTAAGCTTTAAATGTATAATTACACTATAACAGGGACACATTACAATAAAGCGTAACCAAAAACCATTTGTAAGTGTACACAAATAGCTCACCTGTCCAGGGCTATTGCCGTCATTGAGTAAATACTTGCGAACACAGCTGCTATTGGAAAGAAGTTGTGAAATCTGCAGTAAACAAGTCCAAAATACCATTCGTTGTGCACTGCATACACAAAGTTAATAACGGTGTTGAAAGCCGACATAGACGCCTCCGCGAACGCGAGATTCACCAGAAAATAATTGGTAACTGTTCTCATGCGCTTATGCGCTAAAATGATCCAGATGACAGTGATATTTCCAACAACGGACACCAGAACTATACAGCAATATGCGATGGCCCACAAAACTATCTGCCAAACTGGCTGAACGAACTGGTTCAAGAAGAACACGTCTGTGTCATTGACCAATGAACCGTTGGTCCCGTTTGCGCTTGAGTTTTGCGAAGTGATGTAGAGAGGATCCATGATCCATAAATCATCAGAGAAAAAGCATTTCAGCAAAGAAAAGTTTAGGTTTTGTTGTTTTAAAATGGGATTCGAAAATTAGATCCAAATGAAATGTGTGTGTTATTTTCCCAGCCTCTTCGGGATATGCTGCAGGCTGACTCGCCAGCGCGTACTCGGCGCACCTCTCCAAACGTGACCGCGCAGTCTAGAAACAGTGTTAAGAGCGCGCGCTGCATCTTTCCAGTCACGCGCCAGTGAACACGCGCATCCTCCTTACTGACAAATGTCACAATGGGTTTGACAACAAAATGCAGACTAATAATAATATCAGTTTAAATTCGATCAATTTGAAAATTTAATAACTTATTAGGTACACTGTAAAAATGAAATGCTTTATCTAATCAATAAAATTGAGGCAACAGAATTACAAGCAATATTATTAATTAAATTTAAGAAATTAGAATTGAGTAAAAGTTAATCAAATTAATATTCTAATTAATTCTTATTTGTACAATTTAAGTAATAATATTGCTTGTAATCTGTTGCCTCAATTTTATTGATTAGATAAAGCATATTCGTTTTTACAGTGTAAAACAAAAACTCGGTATGTCAAAACAACCAAAAGCCACAGTAACAGTCATTCTTACTGCGCAGGATATTTATTGTTCACTTCATATATGTCTAAATGCATGGATAAAATAAATTGACATTTTTAAACATGGAAATCATATTGGGTTATCAATTAAGTCAACATGGGATGAATTTTATGTGAATTGTAATCTTAAAAAAATCAAATATAACCTATTAAGCGCATCTCTGAAAAGGCAAGCCTTGTTGGTTTGTTGTCTGAAGAGGGACAAACCACATATCTGTGACAGGGTGTTGGGCTGCTAAGGCTCATTTGATGCACAAGGATTGAAAGCAATTCTTGAAAGCATTGAAAGCAATCCCGTCTGGTCAGAACTGATAGAAGGTTTACTGTGGCACAAGTCACACAATTTTTAGTTGAGTCAAGTTTTCCTTTCCATGTGAAGTCAACTCACCTTATTTATATAGCACTGCGCTTTACACAGATTGTTTCAGAGCAGATTTACAGTGATAACAGGAAAATGATTCAATGATCAATCAAAGTTGATTTTGGCTGTACATCAGCTCTAAAAGAAAATAGTTAGACTGTTCGGTCTGAATAGTGGGGTAAATTATGCAAGTGTTTTACAAGTTAAGTATATCAATGGTTTAAGAGATGCTCTATATTTTCACATGGCACTAAAACTCATTCAGATGGGGAACTGGTTGATGGAACACATACGTAAGTACTTCTTGGCTAGTTTTTCAGCAGGAGTGAAATTGCATATTGAAATTGTTTTTGGCACATAAATCTTCATTTTCAAAATATTCTGTAATTTTATTTTGATTGTTCTATTATTGTGATAATTCCACTATTCTATATGTCGCCCAGCCTTTTGGCCACCAGTTGCATAAAATAACAAACACAAAATCATTCTGAAAGTGTCTTATACCGTTTATCTTTTTAATAATGTTATAGTCCTAGAGTTAAAACATGCAAACTGCTATGGTAACCTATTCTTATTTAATAAAAGCCAAAAACAATGTCATTTTTGTTCTAAATTTAGCCCTGCGATCAACTGATTGCTAAATCAGTTACTCTTTTTAAGAAAAAAGTTAGTTTTTCCATCCTAAAAAGTGGCGTTTTCAGAATCTGTGTTTAACCTTTGGCCAACAGGAAGGTCACTGTGCGCATAAATCAAGATGTCCACAGGTGGACAATATGAGGACTGGATCAATGCACAATCCTTGAGCTGATGCAGGATCGCGCGACTAGGTGAGCTGGGCAGAGGGGATAAATCGACAAACAATTTTCACTGCAAAACATCTTAATGCCTGAAATTATTTTGTGAGATTAGGTCATAAATCAACATCAGAAAAATTGTGTCGAAAAAATTAAAGTAATGCGTCTGCAATGAAGGCACAGATGCAGAGGAATCCAATTGCAGCTTTATTCGAGAATGGTCAACAGGAAGGGTAAATCAACAGCAGACAGCATCAACGGAGGGAGCAAAGAGCAAGACGAGGTCACAGGCAAAGATCAGGGAAGGCAGCAAAAGGCAAAGACCAATCCGGGTTAAGACAGGCAGAGAACGATCCGAGGTCGAGGTACACAGTCCTAGGTATGATATCAGATCAGCAGACTGAGATAAACGTTTGGAATTGTAAGCCGAGGCAAAGCAATACTTCGCGCAAGCAGTGGTGTTTGGAAGTGGCTTTTATGTGTGTGTAAATGAAGTGTAGGTGTGTGTGCAATCAGTGCAATGTTGGTGTACCGTGTTTGGTGTAATCAGTCCAGGGAGGTGTATGATGGAAAATGTAGTCCAAGTAAACCCAGGAAGTGCGTGGCTTAACCCCCCCCCCCCTTTTAAGCAGCTGCTCAGATGCTCAAAAACAAAACAAAAAATAGTTCAGGAGGGTGGAGAAGCGGAGGTGGTCTTGGGGGAGGGAAGGAGGGCCAGGTCCATGTAGGGGAACGGGACCAGGGCATGCAATGGTCCCGTCGTGGAGCCTGGGTGGACCTGGGTTGTGGAGTGTGGGCGGAGCCACAACAAGGCAGTTGGGGGTAGCTACGGGGTCATAGGCTGGAGTAGGCACAGGAACAGACGAACACCAGCTCAGGAACAGGCAACACCAGCTCAGGAACAGGCAACACTAGCTCCAGGAACAGTCGACACCGGCTCAGGCACAGGAACAGGCGGACACCGAACTGCAGGCACAGACGACACCGGCTCAGGAACAGACGACACCGGCTCAGGAACAGACGACACCGGCACAGGAACAGACGACACCGGCACAGGAACAGACGACACCGGCACAGGCACAGACGACACCGGCTCAGGAACAGACGACACCGGCACAGGAACAGACGACACCGGCCCAGGAACAGACGACACTGGCCCAGGCAGAGAAAGAAGCCATCGCTAGCTTGATGGTTGAAGTGACGAGAAGATTCTCAGGCAGTGCAGTCATGGCAACATCCTCCTCCACCCTCCCTACAATGAAGGGGATCCACAAAACTCCAGGACAAAGTCAATATACTGTGCCAGGGTCCAGCTGGGGTCTTCCTCTGGTAAATTTGAGCTAATGTCCTAAACTAGTCCACTCTCAGAAACAGTCCTTTAACATAGCCTCATCACCAGGAACGAGGTGACTTTAAAGAAGAAACTCCTCCACATAATCCTCAATGATGCGATTGAATTGATAAATAGAACACAGTTTACTCGTACGGGCTCTGGATGGAACCTGTTAGATCCATATTGGTCAGTTGTGCTGCTGGATTCATTTTGGGCGACGTATTCTGTAATGAAGGTACTGTACGCAGAGGAATCCAATTGCAGAAACAGGTAGAGTAAATCAACAGCAGACAGGATCAATGAAGGGAGCAAGAGAGCAAGACGAGGTCACAGGTCAGCAAAAGGCAAAGCGCAATCCGGGTCAAGACAGGCAGAGAACGATCAGAGATCGAGGTATACAGTCCTAGGTACGATATCTGAGCAGCAGACTGAGATAAAAGCTTGGAATTGAAAAGCCGGGGCAATGCAATACTTCACCGAGAAGTGGTGTGTGGAAGTGGCTTTTATGTGTGTGTAAATGAAGTGCAGGTGTGTGTGCAGTCAGTGCAGTGGAGGTGTATGGTGTTTGGTGTAATCAGTCCAGGGAAGTGTATGATGAGAAATATAGTCCAAGTAAACCCAGGAAGTGTGTTGCTAATTGTGACATCGTCCCAGGATATAGGTGAATAGCAGAACATAAAAACATATATAAAAGGAAAGAAGAGGGTACTTAGTAGCATTACAAACTGAAGATCACTAAAACAAAATCAATTCATGAATGAGAGCAAAGACACAAGTTCAGTTGACCTCTGCACATACTGACCAATGCAGATTCAGAGGTCATTTAATTCTTCAAGAGGGTGATTCAAGAAGTCTTTTGACTTTTTCTTATATTCCATATAGAACATAGCCTTCAGAACACTGCAAATGAAATATGCAGTCAAGCACGTAAGGTTATCCAGAGGTTAAAGATAACATGACAGTAGATGGGACACTGGCCTATTACACTCACCTAAAGGACTATTAGGAACCCTACCTGTTCAGTTTCTCATTAACGCAATCATCTAATCACCCGAATCACATGGCAGTTGCTTCAATGCATTTAGGGGTGTGGTCCTGGTCAATCTCCTGAACTCCAAACTGAACGTCAGAATGGGAAAGAAAGGTGATTTAAGCAATTTTGAGTGTGGCATGGTTTTTGGTGCTAGACGGGTTCGGCCTAAGTATTTCACAATATGCTCAGTTACTGGGATTTTCACACACAACCATTTCTAGGGTTTACAAAGAATGGTGTGAAAAGGGAAAAACATCCAGTATGCGGCAGTCCTGTGGGCGAAAATGCCTTGTTGATGCTAGAGGTCAGAGGAGAATGGGCCGACTGATTCAAGCTGATAGAAGAGCAACTTTGACTGAAATAACCACTTGTTACAACCGAGGTATGCAGCAAAGCATTTATGCATTTAAGATACAACACGCACAACCTCGAGGCGGATGGGCTACAACAGCAGAAGACCCCACTGGGTACCACTCATCTCCACTACAAATAGGAAAAAGAGGCTACAATTTGCAAGAGCTCACCACAATTGGACAGTTGAAGACTGGAAAAATGTTGCCTGGTCTGATGAGTCCGATTTCTGTTGAGACATTCAGATGGTAGAGTCAAGAATTTGGCGTAAACAGAATGAGAACATGGATCCATCATGCCTTGTCACCACTGTGCAGGCTGGTGGTGGTGTAATGGTGTGGGGGATGTTTTCCTGGCACACTTTAGGCCCCTTAGTGCCAATAGGGCATCATTATAAATGCCACGGCCTACCTGATCATTGTTTCTGACCATGTCCATCCCTTTATGGCGACCGTGTATCCATTCATCTGATGGCTACTTCCAGCAGGATAATGCAATCACAAAAGCTCAAATCATTTCAAATTTGGTTTCTCTGAACATGACAATGACTTCACTGTACTAAAATGGCCCCCACAGTCACCAGATCTCAAACCCATAGTAGCATCTTTGGGATCGTGGTAGAATGGGAGCTTCGTGCTCTGGATGTGCATCCCACAAATCTCCATCAACTGCACAGATGCTATCCTGATGAATATAGTGCCAACATTTGTAAAGACTGGTTTCAGCACCTTGTTGAATCAATGCCTCGTAGAATTAAGGCAGTTCTGAAGGCGAAAGGGGGTCAAACACAGTATTAGCATGGTGTTCCTAATAATCCTTTAGGTGCATCTATATTACATGCTCTGCTGCCAAACTGTCTTTTGAATGAAACATAATGTTACTTCATTCTGCTACTGTAACTGCTTGTCACTATAGAAATATTCTGTTATGGATCAAAATAAGAACACATGTCATGCTGTCAGAAGCATTCAGGGGTCGTTTGAAATGGTCCAGTGTTGTTTTGATTGGGTGAATGTCTCGACCAGACCAGCAGCGGTGTTTTATCCGCTTATTTTGTTTGTTTTGGTCTCACTCTTTGCACCTGTTCAGTCCCTCCCTGGTGGCTCCAAGTGTCCAACCAAATGTGAGCGATCAGAATTGACAGCAGGGAAATGGAAATTCCAATTTCACACGTCACCTGCTGCTCGCTAGAATACAATCTGCTGAATGAAGGGAAGAGAAAGAGAAACAAATATCTTCATCATTAAACATGTCAGAGGCTTGACCGATAATAATTTTCATCCTGCAATATACAGTATCTTTTCGATTAGCGCTGTTGTCTTAGAATTAAATCTGGAGAATACATGAATATGTAAAATTTTGGCCTGTAAACGCTCACCCTGGAAGTCACTGACGGGTAATTGGGTTTTAGAGAGGCTGCTTTGCAGAAAACTCATTCACATGGTAGAATTGCCTTGAAGGCATGCAACGAATAGAAAACGAGATGCATGTTGAGGAATTGTTTTCAACAGTGAGTGACTGATGATCAATACAGCCCATGCCGTCTCATATTATTAAACTGTAGGAGAATGCATTTATTTGTCATTGCCACAAAAAATAATCAATGATTAATTAATATTTTAGACTTGCTCTATGTTTTAAGCCTTATTGCATTAATTAATAATGTTTTATATTTTCTCCACAGATATCTTCACTGATTGGAAACCATGATTTGTTTGATTAAAGTTGGTGAGTTTCATAAAAAACAACCTAATATACATAAGCCTGAATCTTGTTTGGGACGTTTTTTTTGTTTGTCATAGGAATTGATCCCAAACATCATAAATTTCAATCACATTAAGGGTCGTGTCAAGAGCTCAGCTGCCGTATTTATGTGGCAAAATTATTTATTCATTCATTTTGAGACGATCTCTGATGATGCCATGACAAGCGAGGGCGACACACAACACGGCAGGACCAGGTGAGCATTAACAGGGCAATGCACACGTGATCTTCAGACAATTTTAATTTCAAACAGAAATTGGATGTACTTGCTCCATATCAGTATTCGTATAAATTAAATTGGATTTGAAGAGTGTTTTCCTCTTCAAATCCATGCAATTATGTCTGTTTCAGTGAGTGAACAAACAAATACAAATATTAGCATTCTTCTCACATAAACTATAAATAAATGATCAGTTGTTCTCTTGTTAAAGTCACCATGAAATTAAAATGGACAATTCTTGTTTTTTAATTGAACATTGCAGTATTTATTGTAAATGATTCATCACACATGCACATCATTATTAATCTTTGATCAAAATAACTTCCCCTCCTCATGCAGTGTCTTCTCTTTTCTGATGATGCGTTTACTGTCGCAAGGGTGAGACAACCCGTCAATCACATGAGATCGACCAATAGAAAACCACAACCATCAAATCAATTCCTGATGGACAAAATCAAGTCCCGGGCTAATTTTTTTTCTTGTTCTGAGAAGCCGTTTCACTCGGATATAAGTCACAATAGGGAAGTATTTCATGCCGTCTTCAGAAGTGTAATTCAGTTTTGTAATGACTTATATATAAAAGCTTATCATTTTTAGATACTTTGCATATTGTAATGCAGCTAAAATATATATTTTTAATAGCATCGTGTTTGCTGCTAAACAACAGTCTATCAGATATTTTGCCAGGAAATAATTAACTCTGTATTATTTATCATATTAACATCAAGTTGCCGTTTGATTCCTAACTAGATGTAAATTAATAAATGTAGTACAAGCAGCCATTTTGACACTTACTAGAACGAGAAACTGAGAAACGTCTTTGACAAATGAGACTAATTATGTTGTTCAGTCAGTTGCGGTTTTATTTCAGTTATCAGTTATTTCTCAAAATTTGGGAAAAAAAGCAAAAGGATAATAATAAGTAATAATAATAATAATAAGTACAATTTAAAAAAGCTTAAAAAGTACAATTTTATCTAATAAAATGTTTTCATTTCAGACTAATTTATCACTTTTATAGGTTTGGGGTCAGTAAGACTTTAAAAAAATATACTTTGATTCAGCAAGGATGCATTGATTTTATCAAACATATAGACATTTCTCAACTCAAGTAACCTTTATATAGCGATATATACAGTATAGATTGTTTCATAGCAGCTTTACAATGATTAAACTGTAAAATAATGATTAATAATGCAAACAGAGTTAAATTCTGCTGTGAAGCAGCTATAAAAATGACAATAGTGCCATTATTCAGCTGAAATCTGTTTAGTTTATTTCAAAGTGTAATTATATTGCATAATATCACTGCTTTTACTGTTTTAAAAATCAAATAAATGTAGCCTTGGTGTGCATATAGACCCCTTTTAAAGGGGTGGTTGATTTTGATTTCACTTTTTTCATTTTAAATAGTGTGTAATGTTGCTGTTGGTGCATGAACAGTATCTGCAAAGTTGCAGCGCTGAAAGTTCAGTGTAAGCAGAGATATCGTCTTTTAAAAATCAGGACGTTTAATGCCTACAAAAACGACTCTGATTGGGACTACAGCTGGGTTTTAGATGTCACTAACCCACACATTTACATTAACCCTCCCTCCGGAATATGCAAGAGAGGGCATGGCCATATTTCTGCGGTTCGTTGAGCGTGTTGTGTTCACGCAGCTGTCAGGTCTTCTGTGTTCGGCTTTTCACGGACGCTGTATTTCGTCAACAATGGATACAATTTATGTTTGATTATGTTTCTGAAAAAAACATTGCTCTCTGTGCTGCGCATTTTAAGAAAAATAGCTTCCAGAATCTCCACGAATTCAATGCCGGATTCAACAAGAAACTGTTACTAAAACATGAAGCATCTCCAACTTTAAAACCAGAGGCAGCAGTTTTTGGGCCACAACCTGTAAGTAGGCTAAGACTTCATCATTTTAAATGTATTTGCATGTATAATTTCAGACGTAATGTTTTAGTTTTATCAAATGCCAGTGCTGGCTTTATAGCCACTTAGTTATGCTATTTCTTGTCTACGACAAACGCAAGCAAACATTATAGACCTGAATTTTGTTTATGTACTAATGTTGTAACTGTATTTTTCTTGTATATATACTTTATGACGTTATTTTTTGATTTGATCAAGAACGTAAACCAGTGCCAACGCTGTTTGTGTGTATAGTAGCCAGTTCGATGCTATTTTGTGCAAAACAAATGTGTATAAAGTAAAAAAAATATAGGCAAATTACCATTCAGAAATGTTTTGTAAGAGCTGCAGGGCTCGACATTTAGGACTTGTCCGCTTGTCCGGGACAAGTGGATTTTTTATAGGACAAGTAGAAGAGAAAATTAATTGTCCGACCGGACAAGTTAAATTTCAAACAAAATAAAATGCCATGTTACTTCACGTTATGTGCCACTCGTTACGTCTATTTTACAGATTTAATTTTACCGATTTGAAACGAACACATTTTTCGCGCTGCCTGTGAATGTCCTGAATGTGACTCACAGAAAGACGCGCACCAGTATAATGCGCATGCACGACCGCGCCAGAAGTTCTCTTTCGCACTTGAACGAACATCAACAGCCAAAATGTCATTGTCGAGTATCTTCATAACATAATAGCAGTCTTATGATGGACATAAAGAGTTGTGACTCGTGAGAGAATGAGGCGCGTGTGATATCCACGTCTCTGTACACAGCAGATGCTCTTAAAGGGCCAGCTACCAATAAAGCGTTCTGTCAGTAAAGTTAATGAAAGAACAAAGGGAACAGAGAAAATGACTCACTGCTCTTGACTAAAGAACTTGTGTAGCTTTAATAAAGAGTAGTCTATATATAATTTATAATTTATGCAGCGCAGACGGTTTGATAAATTTATTCAATTTCTGTATATGTCCTACTACCTTTTAGACAGTTAATTTTTATCCAGACATCAAGGCTTATTAATCATTATAGGTGTTATCGATCATTTAGTTGTTATTGCTAATTTCAGAATTATCACTTTCACTAATCTGTGTGTGAATTTGGTTTAGAACCAAACAAGTTGACTCATGAAAAAATTTGTTTATTATATTGCAATCGCATATCACAACCGCAATATTGACCTCAATAATCGCAATATGACATTTTCCCCAAATCGTGCAGCCCTAGATAAAATTATAAATCTTTACCCCGGACAAGTAACTTTTGTGCAGGGACAAGTGAAACATAAATTTACTTGTCCGAAGGACAAGTGGTTCAAAAAGTTAATGTCAAGCCCTGAGCTGTGTGTGGTGAGGTTCTGCTTGCCTCTCTTAATCGCCGCTTTCTGGGTCTGATTCTGGCTCGTACTGATACTGCAGTATCGACACCATTATTTACATTTGACTGGAACAACACATGCAACTTCGCCTGTAAAGGTAATGGGCATGAATTTTCCAGACAACGTGCACTACAGTTTAGCCAATCACAACACACCGGCCCAAACTAACCAATCGCCCACTGCCTGTTATTGAGGGAGTGGTTTCATAGACTCAGGATGTAAACAGGTCGTTCAACTGACAGAGGAGAAAGCGGCTAACAATGGAGTGCCGAAGTGATGACGTCACTTTGTAGGACAACTCGGAAGCTAGCGGCGCATGGGTTCCCTCCGATATAAAAGCTATGCATTTACCCCATAGACTTTTGGAAATCGAAAAAATAAGATCAATAATAAGACAATTTATACATTTTGAAGTCTATATAAAGTTTAAAAA